>JAHWXV010132950.1:0-17667 GCA_024586415.1 Phrixothrix hirtus | reverse complement strand
TCAAAGAATTAATAATAAATACAATTGTATTAAATAAATAATTGTTTTAAATAAACAAATAAAACACAACATTTATTAGGCCTGCTAAACGCGGGGCATTTAAATAATTTTTATATTATAATTAATAAAATTCAAATATCAAAAAAGATATAGTAATATGTATTCAATAAGAATTTGGAAGGAAGGTTAGCTTTTAAAACAGTAACCTTTTTAGCTTTATTAAATTCATGCGGGGTAGCTAAAATATGTGAAGCAAAGTTCTAGATGTTGACATCGGAGAGGTTTTTATGGTGAATATCTGATATATGTTCTTTAGTTCTAGTAATTATGTTCCGTTTGGTACGACCTATATTATCACAAGTGTAAGTTCGGTTGTCTATCCAGCAGTCTGCACTCTTTCTCAATGTCTCGGTATAATTCATATGGGTATCTAAAATGATCAAACCAGGGTAAAGCCAATACATAAAATATTTATGGCCATCACTAGGTAAGTTTTACATTATAATATCAAAGTTTAGTCATTGTTTAAGATGCATTTTTGCACATGCTAAATTTATACAATATAAAAAATTGCAAAATTTAATGAAATATTTAATATTACTACATTGATGCAGTTATTCAGCTCTTCCTTAGTCGCCATCTTGGCCAAATTGTAGTGAAATATGTAATTTCACATACAATTACAACATATCACTTAGCAAACAGCGCTTGTCTCCCGATTTATTGAATGTTGAAAGCGGGATGTAGCAAAAATTCTCATTACGGATGTATCTCATAGGATACACAAGCTGATTAAGGGTTTAAGAATTAATATAAAACACAATACTGGGTACTTTAAAATGACAAACACAAAATTGCATTTGAGACTTTTTTACCGTTACTTGTACATTTACTTGCATCAAATCTATCCAACTATATTGATTATTATAAAAATAAGTGTATACATCATTTTATTTCAGTTTCAGATGGTTTCAGTCGTTACCGATGTAATATTTATGTAACACATTGAAACAGTTAAGGAAGTTCGAAATGTTCGCACATTGCGAAGAAGACTTAATTAAAGTATTTCCCGCCATTTTAAACTATTAAATATTGTAGGTCTTCACATGTTTCCATCAGTTATTATCAAAATAATCAATGATTGGAAGCGTTTAGGGGCAGAGGTTGAGGATGCGACTTTGAAAAAATTATAGAAGCATAGTTTTAAAGATCTTATTTCCTTAAACTTGTTGAAAACTTATGGACTAGTAAAAATAAAAGATAAAGTGCTAAATGTAACTTTTATAATTAAAACAGATTTAAACTAGATTTAAGTTTAAAAATTTTAAATATAGAGAAAACACAATTCTATAGAACGGCATAATTAAATTTCATGAATATCTAATGCTAAATTGATTTTATTAATTTGTAGACGCCGTGGCGCATAGGCAACAAAGTATACAGAAGAGCAATGTATTCATATAACGATAAATTCTACAATTTATAAAATAGTTCCCATGGCATTTTTAAATGATTTGCATGCATTATTTGCTGCTATTCATTTTGAGACATAATTGGATATAAAACTATTTATTTAATTAGTATAATCATCTAAATATATTTACTAATCAATCAAAATTAACAGTAAAATTATCAATAACATCTTAACCGAAATGTGTTTATTTGTGGTACAAAAGAACTGCAAATTTATATGTGACCTAAAGTAATTTCAAGCGTTTAGAAGTCGTCGTGGTCAGCAAATGCAAGGGTAGCTCGCAGTTATACAAATCGCGATCTGGCCCCGACATTGACTGGTGGCTTTAAAAAATGCAGCCGGACATCGCGGACACTATTATATACTGGCGAGATTTATAAATCTGCTGGTTTTCTGCAATCATTTTTAAAAGTTTTCTGCCAACGGCACGTAGTGGTTATTGAAATTTTCCTCGTTATTCAGACTCAGATTCAGATTTATGTTTTCGAGCGACTGATTCGACATACAGAATTTCATTGTTCGGCTATTTTTAATTTAATTTCACAGCCTTTTATTATTTTAAATATATGAATTATTTTTGCTGAAAATCTGATGATATTGGCTTTGTTTGAAAAGAAATAAATTGTTTTTAGTATTTACATATTTGACGTAAATCGCTAGAATCAGCAAATAGCAAAATTATAAATCTTTTAAGTAATTTTTGGCATTTTAAAATTTTTCCTACTAATAAAAAATTTCAGGCAGTGTTTCAAAACAATTTAAAACGTATTAGGTTTTATATACATAAATCAGCCACGTTATAGTAGCAGATATTTGGATAACTAAGGATATTGGAAGCTTGAAGATAAAAATAAAATATGTATGTGATTATTAACTGCTAATAAAATGTAATAGTTTTCTTGAACAATTGCAAGTTTTACAATGTTCTTTGTTTAGAACAATTAATCAGGAACAACATTTCAAGTAAGTTTTTATAACGAAATCCTGGATAATTGTTCAAATGCTGGAATTATTAAGTAACAAATATTAAAACTGCCGAAAAAAATGGATTCAAACTTTCATTTATCGCAATATAATGCGATTTTAAAGCTGCAATTAGTAGATTTATATAAGTTAATATATGCTAATATTTTATATACAGTTAGAAGTGTAGAAGAAATGTAGTTGACCTTAAGAGTTTAAAAAAAGTGACATAATACATTCAATCAATTTTTTAGATTTAACCTAGTCCTACAACGTGAAAGTTTATGTGTTATTGGTTTATAAGCTATTTTCCTACAACATAAGGTTTATATTAAGTTGAAATACCCAAAATTTGGCATATAATATTTTGTAGTCCAAAAAACGAAGGAAAACTAAACAATCTTCATTCCGATTAAAGATAGACAACCAACAAAAGTAACATAAGGTTAGTGTAACACTTTGGAATCACATTGATTGGTTTCTAACATTTAAGTGCTCTCACATAATTAAAACATGTTTTAATACTTCTATTTAAATAAAGAAGTATTCAAAATAAATCTTGTCCAACGCCTAGTTTAAACCACCAGCTACATTATCTTTTAACATAATCACCTTTCTTTACTAAATGTGACCTACACTAAAAAAAGAATGAACCTTATTTTTCACCCACTGCTTTGCAGCCACTACCACATTCTTGATTAATCAATTTAATCCTTTTCAAACTGTTAACTTTAACTCAAACAATTGGAAGTCCATTGGTGCTAAATCATGGTAAAAGCTGGACTGTTAACTGTTAATCCGAGTTTTTAGATTGTCTCCTAAGTAGTAAAATAATCGTCGTTTTATATCGCCACGATGTAGGGTGATACTGTGCAATTTTTTTATATCCTTGTAATTATTTACCGCTGGCATTTATTGTGGACCATGATCTAAGAATTTTGAGAAACATAACACCCTGAGGACCCAGAACCATAACTTTCTTGGGCGTGATAATAATGTCTAATGCCATTCCTTTGATTGATTCTTGGAATGCTTCATCTTTGGTTACAATATTACCAAAAAATGGCGGTCTACATTCTTTGAATGTGGATAAGGGCCTAGCACAGATCTCCATTCAGTTTTCCGGTAGTTTTTCCATTAGCTGGCATGAAATGCATCTAGTACTTACCTTAAAGTATCCAAGGTTGTGTATAATTTTCTCTGTGACATTGTAACCACACCCCAAGACACTAGACATTTTTTAAACCATCACGCGTTGATTTTCCAGATTCATTGCATGCGCGCAATTTTGTTTCCTCTGTTCTAACCGTAATCGGTTGTTCTGTGGTTTCACTACATACAATTTTCCAATGGTAGTATTTACTTCACGCAGTAGCCTATGTGTTTAAAAATTTTATAAGCTAACCCAAATCACGTATACAACTTATGGATATGACAATTTCGAAGTTATGATCACAAAGGTTGACGAATACAATTGCGAACTAGATGTACATTTTTTTAGCTTACAAGTCGATTTTTATATTAACCACAATTATGCCTTGAGTGAAATTATTGGTTACTCGGATATATACTGTGGTGTTGCTTATTAAAAATATCAGTTTCAAAGGCTAAATTTGTTTACCCATTTACAAATATCTGAGACTAAACAACCTATCTTTGCCAATAACTTTAACGCTACTTTTTGTTTTAATTTAGTGTTCAATTAAAATAAAATATTACAGTTTAAATCACACATAGATTCTTTAATTTTACTTTTACAAACCAAAAGCAAAATATATGGTAGTACCTCGTATTTGATCACGGGGTTCTCTAAAACTACTACACGTGAAATCATTATTATTTAAAAACGCACAAAAATTAAACATATAAACGCCACTCTTCAGGAGAGGAAATAATTCGGCTCAATTAACCTAGCGGCACCATAACTCGATTTTCTACTGAAACTCAAACGCAAAGCTAGCGCCAAAATATGTGTAAAATTATTATCAATTAAAGAGCGGTGCCACTAGGTAAATGCTTTTTTAGCCATGGCACAGAACATCATTGAAACTGTACCGTCAAGTTATACTGACCTAGTGCCAACTAGCGCCACCAAATTAAGAATTAGCGCCAATTGAAGAAAAGGAGGAAACTTTCGCCATGGTTGAATTTTATCGAAAATTTTCCATACATGTTCCTTTGCTTGTTTTATTTTCAATATTTTTGGAATACCTAGGTTTTTTATACCTTTTACTTCTATCGAAATTTGGCCTTTGGTTTTTGGATATGTGCATGTCCTGACAATTGCAGCTTCCTTTTTTGAACAGGAAGTGTTTTCCGGCAATCGGGTCATAATCCATGCGATGCAGTCGCATAAGCTTAATGCATCTTTTGCTATTTCGAGCCGTTTAGAACCTGGCTGCAGTAGCTTTTCAAAACTGATTATGATGGCTGCGGGTTTTTGACTCGTCTTCCAGTTCTCATTGGTTATAGTCAGTATGGATTGTTTGGCTGCTTGTGCGTACGACTGATTTGGTCGAATTATGGACGGACGCGTTGCCTGTTGTTGTTTGGACCTCGCCAACTGGTGGTACAAGCACCTCTTATAATTCTCGGTATGCTTTTCAGCGCAATTTTCGCATCTGGCTGGAGTCTGCGTATCTTTTTTGCAGTCGGCTGTCTGGTGCTTACTGCCGCATTTAACACACCGCGGCTCTGCGTGACAGCACCTCTAGGTGTGCTCGTACTTTTGACAGCGGTAGAACTAGACTAACCCCTGCTTGCCTTGTATGGCCGCCTCTACCTTTACTGATAGGGACAAGACGTTTGTATTGCTGAAGATCTTCTTCCCAGCTTCGTATCGGTCCAGTTCTATGTAGTTTAGAGGCACAGAAACGTTGTCCATGCCCCGAAAGAAATAAATGGGAATCCTAGTTCCACTAGTTCTTCCTTGATCTCTTCGTCTGGAGGACTACATGAAGTGGCTTGTCTTGTGGCAGCATATATGTATGGTAAGGTAGTTGTCGCTCGTTGAATAACTTCGTTATCCTTCGGTATGAGTCGTCGTTTTCGGGCTAAGTGATTATGCCCAGGGAGGTGTTTTTGGCCGATGTGACCTTTAATGTGATGTTCATCAGCTCCTGCGCGAACTTTGCCCAGTTTTTTTTATTGCGTAGTACAGTCGGTGGCGGACGCTTGCACGAGCGCAGTTTAGCGGTTGTTTCCATTTCTTCGTTTTCTTCTTTTTCTTCTTTCTCTTCTGTATCGGACAGTGCTTGCAAACTGTTTTTTAACTTTATATGTAGCTTGGAAGCTTGCGCAAAATTGCCCTTCTTTGTCGGGGGTGTTTTCGTTTTGCTGAATTTTTTCTTCTTTTGTTTTTGGAAACCATCTTCTGTTTCCTGTTCGTTGGTATCAATTGTGGATTCTGAGTAACTGTATACGAGAGTATTCTCAATTAATATTTTCGTATCAGGTTCTGCATCTGTTTTTAATACTGTCGCACTTGCACTTACGGTGTTAGTCGTGCTACTTCGTTTGGTCACTACGGCGGTCTTCTCTACTTTTAATGCTTTATTGTAGAAGTTGACATGATTGTATTTGTATTGTATTAAGTTGGTAATTATAGTGTCTGGAAAAGTTTGTACCAGTTTTCGGGTTTCTTCATGATTTTCCGTTCGGTAACTGGCCAAAGCCTAATTTTAAGCTTTTTCCCTTTCTTCGTACATGCTTGTATAACACAATAAATTCACACAATAAACTCAATATAATTCAATATATCTTGCACATTTGGCTTCTTGCACTGAACTCGACCCACCGTCCTTTTCACGGGAAAGGGACTTAAAGCACAGTACACGTTGTTAAAACTTGCGAGAAATAGGTCGGCACTCGACGAAGGACAGAACAGCCTCTCATTCCCCGGCCATGCTCCTTTGAACTAGCACTACCAATTTAAGAGCTAGCGCCACAAATTATTTGAAGTCAAATTCCCCTGGAATTGACAAGCAGCATTATAGAACATAGTTACAACATTGCATTGTACTAACAGGCCGTACACAGAAATTTTCCTTGGGAAGTGCCGAATTTCTAAAAAGGAGGGCCTTTTTAATTTCGTTTCAAGTTTTAACATAGAGTCGTTGTTTTCGCCACTCTTCTCCATCTCCTTTCACTTTTTTAAAATAGCTGAAAGTTATATTATGATTACTATTATATGGTATTTATAAAGTTAACCCAAAATGATAGACTTTCACAAAATAGGAGTGGTAGTCAACCCACCTCGAGTTTCTCTTGCGTACGGGCCTACTTAAAAGTATTAGTTAATATAAAGGAGTTGTATTTATTTGAATTTGTTAAATTGTACCTATTTTAAGGGACCTAAACGAATGGAAATGCCGCAGTAGTAGGATTTATGTTGGCTCATTTTTTTACGTTGATAGTAATTTTAAAAAACTAAATTAACAATTTATTATTTTCTATGCTGACAAATTATAAAATGGCAACGGAATGTTATATTATTTTAATGCGAAAAGGATAATTTATAATTTGAATATGAAAAGCGTTTGATACATTACTCAAATGTACTACTCCACATTTTTTTCGTCAAAATTCAACCATGACCAACTCTATCTCTTTTCTTCAATTGACTTAATCTCGGAAACCATTGTGGCGGTAGCTCTTATTTTGATGACGCTAGCTCAAAAGAACATGTATACAAAATATATTGTTAAAATTCAATAATCGCGTACTTTTTATCGTTTTCTTGAGTTAGATTTATTTTGAAAACTATTGGGCACTAGCTCTTATTTTGATGGTGCCAGCTGATACTAGCTGAAAGGGACGTGTATGCAACATATTTCGTTAAAATTCAGTAAATTATGAGTCTTTTTAAGGAATAGTAAGAAATTACAGTACACCAGGTTTAATTTTGTCATTCCTAGCGAAACGTTGCTTACTAGAAGATGTAATAGTTGGTAAAGACCAAATTTGAATTCTAACAGAAATAATACATTTGAATATGATCATGCTCACGGATGGTAGTTTGGGCAAAACTTTCGTGGAGATAAGTACTAATTGTAATTTTGTAGTTAATTTTAACCCATTATTAACGAATACATTCATTTATTAAACACAGACTGACAGAGGTACTTGATTTTCACTGATTTTGATGGTTACAACACTGAACAGAAGTCGCCCTTCGGAGCAGACAGGCTGTGAAGAAAGTGAACTTAATCGCAATAGAGCCCTCCAACATAACTTATATGCGACGTCTTGTCGCTATGGGTTCAACTGAGTGTTAAGACCAGTCGAAGTAAAACATTGAAGTTAATGGCATGGAACCCATTTTTGCGTAGAGATTCTCTAGAGATTTCTTTTTCTGAAGAGCCTGTCTGTAAAGGAAAACTTTCGCCCTGCATGTGACAACATGATAGTTACAACTGCTTCATTTCTCATTATGTGTGTAGTAACTATATAGAGCAAGTTCTACAACTTATTGAAGTTGATACGGTAAAGAGGATTTTGCATCGAATTTATTTGCTCATTTGAGCAGAAGTGTTAATACTTTTTCTTTTAAACAGTAACTATTTAAAGATTGCAAGGTAAACGTTGCAAAAATAAGGAAAAAATACAGAAATATGAGCAAAATATAACTAATGCGATATTTTCACGCTACAGAAATGTATTTTTGCAAGCAAATAGGGAGTTTAGCGGTTCCATTTTCGTAGAAAGTGTATGACTATATCTGAAAGTAAACGCATGTATCGCCTTTAAAACGAGTCTCTCCAATGTTTCTTTCAACAGCTCAAATATATCAAATCACCTTGTATGACAGCTGTATGAGGTTTGGAGTTATCATGAATGAGCAGAATGTTTTGCATCGGCACGCCACGCCTTTTGGTCTGATAACAAGGAGTCGACAATAGTGGGTCGCTTTACTATTCTTCTATCATAAGGAAACTCAATCAGAAATACTAAAACAGGTTATCAAATTTTTCGCTAATACCTAGTTGCGGATATTAAAAGCACTCAGAACTAAAATACCACTTTATCTATAAACTACATGAGTTATATTAAAACTAAAAAACCTAGTTGACAAGCTGCCTTTATTAAAAAACAGAAAATGTAATTTCACATTTTTCTTATACATTTTTGTAATAGTGCAGGTTGATAAGGAATTACAAAATATATAATTGGAAAAAAAATCCAAAACGTAAATCATCGTTCTGGATGTATTCAAGCATCTACAATGTAAAATGTAAATAAGGCTTACACATATGGCATGTACGATCTTTCAAACTAGTCTGACAAAACATCCCTGCATACTGCTAATAATGTGGATGGCGACACACTGGCATACTGTGTTTTTACGCTGGCAATATTTTTTAGGCGTTTCCCATAACTTAGCTTCTTCAGTGTTGGCAAAACCACTCGTTGAAAGGGCTGGTGAAGAGTGTTAGTATTCAAGTATTAGGTATTCCCAAAATATTTCTCCGTAATATTTCAATGAAGGTGTCGCTGTAGTATTACCGAAAAGTTATTCTCGTGATGTCGAAGGCTACAATGACCATTAAATCAATAGGGAATGAATTTTGTACAACTTTTTGCTGTCATAGTGATTTTGGATTTTGATATTCCGTTGACTAATGCTTACATCTGTTTTTGAGACCCAGACCCACAATTCATTCTAGTTACTTCACGTCGATATGTAGCTTTTTTCTGATCATGTTACATTACGTGAATACGACATGTCTCGTAATGTTTCCATTTTCGCACTGCGTACTTCGCTGCAACTTTGTATATACACATATCTATTTTTAAGAACATGAACCTGTTCAACTCCATCAGAATCCATTTCTTGACTTACTCCATACATTAGCAAATTACATTCTATGATGGTAGTTGCTCCCATCCTTGAAGTTTTTTATAATCTTAGTGTGACTGCTTTCGCATTATTTATGTAGGAGCGTTATTCAATCTGGGTCATATTTATTCTATATGATGGTTAAACATGCACTAACTTACCTCCATTCTCCACCAGTACTGCTATATAATTGTGTCACAATGTACCACAGATGGCTAAGGAATAGATAAATTTTATGACAGCGAAATATTATTTTTCTACTCGTTAATATTGAAGTATGTCATTTACACATCGATTGCAGTGGTTGAAATTTCATTTTAATAGCTACTGTGGTTGAAATTGACGATTACCAATTGTTATAAATACACGCATTACAAAATAGCATGCCATAATGTATTTCTCTATAAAAATCAACGTTACCTTAAAACATAATTGAATTGTCAATAGATAATTCGTATGTGACGCTGTTTACACAATATAGTCCTATTTTCAATTTATTTTAAAACTTCGTAGAATAAATAGTATATGCAACGCGTGGAGGAAGGCATTTCAAGTGCTCGGACATTTTTTCACTCGCTAGATAGCTCGCCATCTCGCTCGTGAGAAAAAACAATCTCGCAGTTGAAATGCAACTTCTTCCACTTGTTGCATAATATACCATTTTCTAATTGTTGTTGAAATTTTATTTTAATCACTAGAAATTGGAATTGGCGACTATCATTTGTTATAAATACACGCATTACAAAATAGCATGTCGTGGTATATTGATGTATAACAATCAACGTTACGTTAAAACATAAAATTGAATTGTAAATGTATAATTCGTATATTGCGTTCTATTTTCAATTTATTTCAAAATTTCGTAGAAAAATTGTATACGCAATGCGTGGAAGAAGGTATTTCAACTGACTGAACATTTTTTCAATCGAAAAAACAGTCTCGTAGATGAAATCCAATTTCTTTCATTTGTTGCATAATATACTATTTAACCAGAAAATAGTTGCCATGACTTATGGAATAACTGTTGTAATGTAGAATTAAATGTTTTTCGGTTACGTCTGCTATGTATGAAATTCCAATTTAAAATACTTTTAGACAATACTTCTTCACATTCCTATTGGGCTGTGTTTTAGACCACTTAATATGATATTTTCTGCAGATGTAATTTGTAACGCTAATTATATTATCACCCGTTTGTATTAATTCACTATCTGAAGACTGCTAACGATAAGATAAATTGGAGTCGGAGAAATGATCACTTTAAATTTCACCATATTGATCGTTATCACTATTATAGAGGTATAAATATCACAAGCAGTATCTAATACATGATTTATTTTTATTTCAAAATCAATATCAACTGTGTTTCAATCACTCGGGCCAGATTTTGAAATTTACTGGCGTTAAAGACTTTAAACGAACATATATTATGTACAAACAAAAATAATTTTAAAATGTAGCAACTATTTTACTGTAATATAAAAACTATATGCATACATTAACAGTTACATGAAGTCCCAGGCAATCCCAAGTTACCGATTCCAGAAACTATATGGTACAAAAATATGAACCAACATGTGATTGACTGTAGAGACTGCTGCGCAAAAAATGCTGAGATACAGATATCTCCTACTCTACTAATGAGAGCGGGAAAGGGATTTAGAGATATTGGGGAGTCTCAGGGACCCACCTCAGTAGTTAAGGGTTTATTAAAATTACGTTTTCAGAATGAACTTTTGCTTGAGGTTCGTTATTTGATAATATCCTAGGAAGAATCGCGAGTATAATATTCAGACATTGCTACGAGCATTTTAACGAACCCGATAATGGCCGGTAAATTCTTCAACTGGATAAAATTTAAAAAGTAATCTACTTTGATCAGGAATTAAAATCGTAGGTTTCGTTCCAATGTGATGCTTGTCACGTTAATCCTAGTAGGCACGACAAAATGATCATGGTGGTTGAAGGCAAGAGGGGCATGAGAGTTCCTGCATCCTAAAGTATCAACCACAAAACAAAAACTAAATGTTATAGAATTTCTTTAAATTGAAGCGTTCAGGGTATGAAATCGGAAATTGTAAAATAACAGAAGGGGTGTCGTGTACCCAATAATCTCCAAGAATTTTAAATATATTAGAACGACGCCAGTTTAATTGAAGATTATTTTATGGATCTAAAATCTAGGTAACAATAAATATTCAAGGCAACGTAAAAATGTTTTTAACAATTTTCTAAGATATTTTAAAAATATTAGTAACAAAATAATGATAACAATGATTTTGATAAAACTTCCATCGTAGGCTATTAGTAAATTTCAAAATTATAAATTAATTGCTAATTTGAAAACATATCGCTAGATGGATTTTCAGTTTGCAGCATACTGTGGTGTCATGCTTTAGCGCTGCAACTAGTCATAATTAAGAGACAGAAAAACAAGAATACAATTCATCAGCATCTTTGTTCAGAGAATTGTGGCCGATTCAGATGGTAAAAATGAAAGAGATTTATCGCATAGTGAACAAACTTGTTTCGTTCAAAATAAACGTAATGAACAACCACACACCTCTGCCGATTTAATATTAGGAGGTAAGTTCTTTGTGGATAAAAGAAAGTTTCGAAAGGTGCTTTCGACCTGCTTTCTTACATGGAAGTCATGCCCTTCAGGTAGTTGGTCAGATACGTGAAATAATGGAAGTATGTCGAATAAACATGTTGTTAGAGGATTACATGCCACAGATGATGTAGTAGGAGATTAAAGACTATTACGTTATTTCTATTGCTTCCTTGATCAATGTCTAACCTGAGAATTGAGTACTTAATCTTCCCCAATAAGTACAGATGTTTGAAATTGATACATGGTGCTGTTTAGCGAGTTTTCTGACAGTGGCACGTAGATTTTCCTCTACAGTAGTTCACAAAGCGTTGTCTTTGGGTCTTCCTGTAGGCCTGTTCCACTGAAGCTATACTTCTCAAACTATTGTACAGCATGTTCAAATGTTGCCTGTTTTTCCCATGCCTCGACGACAATTCGTGAGGTTTGTGCTACATTATAACCAAATTTAAAATGAAGTAGAATAATATACAATTCATTCTTCCATAACACTTTGTACAGATTATTCTCGCACAACTAATAACTTAAGACATATAGGGGACATTAAGAATCGAGTTAACACTCGAACGAGTGGCACCGTCATTGAAACAGTGTGCGAGTATTGAGGACGCAACGGACAAATCAGTTCTTTCCGAAAAGCCTGGAACTCAGTTTTAAAAGAAGGTGAAATAAACATAGAATTTGGAATTTTAAGTTTAGGCAGTTTGAACGGTTTTTTGAGAAAGTCGAGTAATGATTTTAAAACTTTGTGAACTAATCGTACACCAAGAGACACTAAATATAGAAAATCAAATTCAGTGCATGAAAAACTTGCTATTATTCTGCGCTTGTTAGTAATTGGTAATTACCATAGTTTCATGCTACTGAATTCAAAAGATATTTACTGTCGATTTAATATGCTTGATCAGGAAGACTAGTTAATGGAGAAAAAAAAAAGATATTTGAGGTGTAGCGCCATTATGAAATGTGTAAAGAACGACTGGTGCTTATGCAGTTCGTTTTGAATTACCCAATTTGTTTTCATTATCTGAGGGTTATATAAGGAAGTAATCAAATGGGTTACTTAAGCGCATATCTATTGTACTCCTATTACATGGTGTATCATTCTGCCACTTTATTCAGGCGCTTTTTGTTCATAGTGATGTCAATGTCAGTTTCATTTTAGAAGTTGTCTAGTGTAAACTTCTGAAAGTAATAATGAAATAAATACACGCAAGAAAAAGTGCTGAAATTATTACAATTTTTATTAAAAGTAATAATTCAATTATTGCAATTCAACAGGAATTTCGAAGAAAACATCATTAATGTTTGGCGCCTCGTAAGATGAGATCATATCGTTTATACAACTAATTTCAAAAGTATGGTACGACTACAGGTATGCCTCGTACGGGGCCAGCCAATTAAGTATCTTTACACGAATATCCATACAGATTGTCCTACCTTAATTATATAATACTTTACAGGAGTGTTCTCAGTCAAAAACAAGCAAAAAGTTCTAATAAATGTATAGTCGTAAATGCGAAGTTTTCGAGATAAAAACATTTATTTAAAAATCAAAATAGAAATTTCCAAAAAACAAACACAAATAAGTTGGTAACATTAATTATGAAAATCAAGTTATATTTTACTAACTAAAATAGGTAAACTCTTACAAGAGATGTTGACTGTGCCTACCATTTGTTTGAACGTAAGCACGAATTCTATTATTAAAAAAATTTCTGTTACATTCGAAAATACCGGCATGCTTAAAAGAGTTTTCAATGTTGTTTCTTAAGTGATCCACGTCTATAATATGTTCCGAATAAATTAATAATTTTAAATATCCCCATATACAAAAATCTAGAGGAATTCAATGTGGTAAAGGTCCACCTCGTCCAATCCAATTATTGCCGAATATTTTGTTTAAATATTCTCCCAATCTTATCAAAAAAATGTGCTGGAGTCGCGTCATGCATAAAATAAGCATTTCACATGTGGTGTAGTGGCATGTCGTCAAATACTTCTTCCACTTCGTTCCGTAGGAATGGAAAATATTCACTTCCTATCAGCCTGTGTAAAAGGAAAAAGGGTTCCACTAATTAAGCACGTATAACTTTAGCCTAATCGGACAGAAAAACGCCTTTGGTGACTCGGCTCAACTGCAGCGTGAAGATTTTCATTATTCCATATGTGCGCATTGTGAAAATTAAAAATACTATTGCGCGTCAAAGTTGCTTCATCGGCAAATAAAACATTCACTCAGAAATTAGCGGTTTCTACTTTTGGGAGGATAGCCCAACGACAAAGCCTTTCTCTTTTTTTATAGTATCCTTCGACTAAAGCCTGTACTTTTTGATAGTGAATGGTATGCAAAGATTGCTCACTGAAAATTGTACTAACAATGTTTTTGCCTGTATTTTCCAAAGCAGCAATTCGTCGAATACAAGTTGTTGGACTTTCTTTCTATTCGATACTGTTTCTTCCAATTTCACTGGTCTAATATTAACTCTTTTTCCCTGTTCTTTTAATGTCCATGCTTCTCATGTCTCGTGAATGTAGATAAACTCTTGCAAACACTTGATGGTGAGATAAAAGTCCACTAGGAAATCTTTCCTCGTATAAACGCAATGTTAATAACGAGATTACATCGGCCCTTCCACGGGATATGTTATTGGAGTCTTAATAATATGTACAATTACTGAAGAAACTGCTGATTAAATATATACATAGGTAAGTGTCAAGTAAATTTTCAAAACAAATGTAGTGAGATCAAAATCAAGTAAACTTCAGATGAACAAGTACTACACTGCGTAGCAACATAGATACCCTGAATTACAAACCAAACTTATAAAAATTAACTACTATTGTTACTATTGTGAATTTCTGTTTTAATTTTTGGATAACTAGATAAACCTATTTTAGAGGTGGATCACTTACGGACCAAAATTGAAAATTCTTTTAATCATATCCACTTGTTTTGTTGTGAATTTTTAGTTGAATTTTTAAATAACTGTTTTTATCTCGAAAACTTTGCATTTTAGACTATGTGTTTATTAGGGCCTATTTTCTTGTTTTCGATCGAATAACACTCCTGTAAAGTATTATGTAATTAAGGCAGAACACCCTGTATTTGACAGCCCCTTAGCCTAAACTTAAATGTTTGAGAGCAAACGAATTGCAAACACAATCTATACTTAATTATTTGGTACAGCTAAACTGAAAGACCACAATTCTTAACTCAACATGTGTTTTGTGTTGTTTCCACTTATGCGATGAAATGACATGTTCTTGTTTGTTTTATGCTTTATGACTGAGGTTTCGGTATACGAAAATTCCTTTGGGCCTCTTGGCTTTAACTACTACAAGTTTTGTCAAACCTGAAGGAGTTCCATAAGGAGTACAGATTTTTAATATGCCAATTATCGTATTGATGTGGGATTTACAGTTTTACTTACACATTTTTAATTTTTCTCCATTGAAAACTATACCGGCATCATCCGAGTTTGAAACTGTATCCTTTGAACGCAAAACCAAATATTTCAACCACTATAACAGACGGAAGCAGGCTCTTTGAAGGAAAACAAGTAATTTGAACAACTTTTTCATTTCGCATTGAAATTGTCCAATTAAAGTTTTCATTTTTTCTACTTTTGTACACTTGTAATCAAAAATGTTTGCAATTTCCGTCCGTGCGTCTGGTTTTTATTTTTTAATTTCTTAAATTTGATTTAACAAACTATTTATGGACCTTTATTATGAACTATTGCAAAACAAGATAACATACAACGGAAGCGGGAAAATGTTCACTCCCAATGAAATATTATTAATAATGTTGCCACCTCATATAGCTTGCAAGCAATGTTTTGCTATCAACGCGTTCTGCACTAGATATCATGTTATGTAATGAAATGTAATTACATGTACACTAATTGTTATTAACATTTCTTGGTTAAACTTTGTCATATTAATAACTACGGTATTAACTTCTTTTTGGCGATTTTTATAATTTATTTAGAACATTGTTGAATCCACCTTAAGGTTACTCAAAGCCCAAGATTTCTCGATAACCCCTATATATTTTGACTCCTTTAAAATCACGTAATGACTTGGTTAAAATCTTACATAAAAAACCAAATTAGCTATAGAAAATTAAATAGAGAAGTACAGCTTGGCAACATAATATAACCCTAGCTCATGTGATTTGATATTAATTAAAAGCATCTGATGGGCTATCTACATGACGTTATTTTACCTATGGATTTCAACTTCTAATTGCAATATGGAAACACGGAATAAGAAATTCCTATTAGTTTTTGAGTTAGAGGAATTTATTAACTATTTTTAGACAAACGTGAATAGAAACCCTTAATTTCATGCGAAATGTAATCAATTTTTCACCCTAATTATGAAATTTGGAGTGATTGAGCTAGAGCGCAGACAAGATTTGACCGGAAGACACATAGTCACAGACTTCTATGGAACTTGAAAACATGCAAATTTATCAAAATTTGAACATTTGTTTTGCACGATTACAATAGTTTCCCATGCTATGAATGGTAAAGTAAAAACTTATAGCTAAATGCGGTTGATTTCTTGTAAATAATAAGTCACTTATGATAATAAGCCATTGTACCATGTAATTTAGCTTCTCAATGAGCATCTCTCTGTTTTTGGAGCACCCGCTAGATTTTCTTGTTTTTGGTAAGCTGTATCTAAAGAACTAGAGTCCTAGCGGAGGTAAAAAAGAAAAGTTAAATTTCATTTTTTCAAACGAGTTGATGATTAATGAGAAATATTTGCAATTTTGAAAGCGCTGCCAATTTTATATAGTAGTTATTTTTGTTTCTGTTTGATTTTTTGGTCAAGGCATCGGAACAATATGACTGGTTTGCCATACCTACTAGAATTTAGTCAAACCTGGAAGTGTTCCAACCTCAGTAAATAATTTTAACATGCCAAACATTACACTGATGCAAGATATTCGATTTTCCTGCCTGATTCGAAAAAAAGGCATGTTTCTAAATTTTTTTCCCTGACAAATGTACTGATCTCCATTTGCTTTGAACTAAAATTTTTTAGATTTAGAGGTAAATACAATAACTACTAAATCACCGAGGCTTGCAAGAATCTTATTGAAGTATATTTTATTTATAGTAAACCTATTGTAAAAAGGTCTACCTCCAGTATTTTGGTTATTTTGAAATCTTGTAGATGAGACTTATAGACGTATAGAAGTGAATGGTGATTTAGAACCGCTATCAACCTTCATAAATAGACAATGCACTGTAGATAATTCTCCTGAATTCTTAAAGTACTTTTTCTAAATTATTTTTGCTAAGATACATTTATTAATATACGCGAAATTATCGTTCATCAACATTGCACCTATTGAGTTTGGCGGCGTCTGTTGTAACGAAAATTAGAAAATATAGAAATCTAATGGAAGATTCTAGAAACATCCAGCACCTTTTTCTAGAATAAAATAGATGATGTAATCCCCAAATGACTTATTGCAGTAACCGATATTTGTCAATTCAATTAGGTCAGGAATGAGGCATAACATTACAATTTATTACATCATTATTATGAGTAATATTCTGCAATCTTCTTCAGTATTGTTCTAGAATTTATCTTTTATATATAAACAGCAGATTAAGTTCTCTTAGTTAGTTTTTGTTAGAATCTTGTACTGTTCACTACAGATATAAATATGCATAAATAGAAATATAAATGTTTGCTGTTAGTGGATTGTGAAATAAATATTTAAATAATTAAGTGTATATAAATAATTGTAATTTTAGT
>JAHWXV010132927.1:0-12194 GCA_024586415.1 Phrixothrix hirtus | reverse complement strand
TTTACAATACAAAATATCAAATTTTACAAATATGGCAATAACTTATTACACTAGCGACATCTAGTGGTCATTTGTAACAACATAAAAGGCAACCCTCGTAGGTGTTCAAAATATATAGCCATTTGTCTAAATCCGTTTGATAATGTCGCTGCATACCTACGAATTAGAAAGACTGGTGTGCGCCTTAGTGCTACAGACCAAACCTTCAAATCCTTTACCAAAGCCCTTCCGCTGGTTATTGCATAATTGCAAAATGAAGGTTTTCAACAACTAAAGCAAGAAACTTTCGATATTGTGGGTGTCGGTAACAAAGTGGTAAAGTTTTTCCTCAATTTAACAACGAGAAGTGTAAGATATATTTACCGGATCCAGTCTCTGCAATTTACTACGCATGAAGAACTTTATAGTGATCAAAGTCAAAGTACTAGGAAGTTACAAATTTAATTTATTTTGCGAAGAGCCAGCTTTCGCAATAACGAATAATCCCAAATCTGTATGTGCTGTACTAATGACTCTGAACAACAGCTATAACAATGATCATATATTGTGTGAACGATTGTTCGACTCAGTAGAAGTGTATATAGAATATTTTCATGAATAAAATAAATTTTAGTATAAGTTGTGTATATTAGTTTTAATAAATTATTTATCAAGATTTGATTTATTGGTGCTCTTTTTCAGATAAATAGAGAAACAGTCAAAATTTATTCTAGTTTTTTCTATCTATTAACAGCATGAAACACCAATCTATTTATCCGTTTACAGCTGTTGTGGCAGGCTCTTCAGACTCAGGTAAATCGTATTTTGTTACAGAATTTATAAAAATTATGAACAAAACTTATGATGATAAATTTACAATAAAAATGGAGCATGCAAAGAAGATGATGATCGGCCTTTGGACTTTATGCAAAAATTTAAATCGATCGAAAATATGGATCAACAAGTTATCTTGCAGCTAGATCATGATATGAAAGAAGTATCAAAATAGCGAATATCTGATAAACATTGCAGAAATTTTTGCACTTCGTAGACGAACAGCTAAAACGGACGAAAGTTTAACAGACGCTGACATTGTTTCTACACTGCCTGGCGTATTTAAGATGAAGGGCGATAATATATTAAGTATTTTAAAAAAGTCTGTAGATATCGCTTGAAATAATAAAAACATGGTCAAGGTGAAAGATAAAGCAATACCGTCTTCGAACATAATCGATCTAATAAACGATGTTTTGAGGTCTAGCAAGACGACAAACACTTCAGGTAATACCTTTCTTAAAGAAATTGACACATTTTTAGAGTTGATAGGAAATTCTCGAGGGCCCAAACTTACGGTTCAGTCTCTAACAAAAACTGATGGTTGGAATGGCAAGACGATAAAGCAGGAGCGTGATAAAAAAGACAGAAAATTAACGAATGGTAAACGCTATTATTCTATCTCGAAATCTTTGAAACTATACTGGTGACCTGACTACTCTCTGTCACAACCTTGCTAACCCCATAGAATTCTTAGGGGCACCAACCTTAGTTAAAGAAACAAAACCCCAACACTCGTCCTCTAAAATGAAAAAAATTGCTGAAACAGCACAATGGGTACACCTTTCATAAACCTATCACGAAAAAAATTCGTAGAAACAAGTACATTATGAGCAACAAGTTCAAATTATAGTTAGCTGATCTCTGCAATATGCGAGATTTAAACAAGGAGAATGAAGCATATAATTATCTACTGACAGTGCTAAATGTGTTTATCAAAGTAGCGTAGGTGAACCCTGTATAGCGTAGGTAAATCCTCTAAAGTCTAAAACTTCAGAAGCAGTCAAATGCATTTAAAGGTATTTGGCAAAAAAAACCTACAAATTTTCAAACTGATTAAGTGCTCAATCATTTTAAAAATAAATTGAAATCAACTTTTGTGACAAAAAATGCTGATGTAAAGGCCTCTGTAATAGAAAGACTTAACAGGACGCTTAAAATTAGAATGTGGCGATAATTCACGTATTGTAATATTTATAGGTACATAGATGTACTACAAGATTTAGTTGATTCTTATAACAATAGGTATCATTCAAGTATCAAGATGGTAAGCAGCGGCGATGCAAATATATTAGAGATGTGGAACAACTTATACAGTAATGGTGTAGGAATATACAAAACGTATAAAATTTATCAGCATATCAAAATCAGTGGAGCCAAGAGTGCCTTCGAAAAACAACACGAAACGAACTGGAGCAAAGAAATCTTTAGAATATATAATATCATAAAACGAAAACCGCTCGTCCACAGAATTATAAACTTAGACAACGAAATTGTAGAACGTACATTTACGAAGAAGTAGTGCAACTATTCATCATTACACCCAACACGGAATTTAAAGTATCGAAAATCATCGCCGGAAACGTTATTTAAAAGATGAAAGGCGAACTTCATTTAGCATTACGACGTAACAGTTTAATGAAGTATTTTCCTCTCAATACTACAGCCTAATTCTCGGCGCAATTACCTAAATGCATTAGAATTAACTTGCGTGGGTTATGAAGCTAGCCCGTGTCCATTTTTATTTGAATCCGTTGCTGACAACCCCGTTTACTTTAAACAGGGCCCTCTTGAGGCAGAAGAAAGCATGAAAGTAGATGTCAATCTAAAAGATGTCCAGAAATTCTTCAGAAATAAAAACCGTATATATTACGAAAACAATATACTTCCGAGAAATTATGAAACTCCTGAGAATATAATCAAAGATATAAATCATAATAAACATAACAAAATTCAGTTAAAGCAATAAAACCCACGACGTTTCTCTAAAGTTACATTCTGACTTAAGGATGATGATGTTGTTTCCACCCTTGGCGTTGTAGCTTTGTTATGTACCTAGTACCTGTATCCTTCCATCCTGCCTACTGCAACGTATAATACAGGTTACCTTCTCATATGTTCATTTACTGCGAAATCTGCGAACCACAAATAGTGGGTGATGATTTAGCGCCTTTAACATTACAAGCAATAATTACCAATATGGTCGTTATAGAGACGTTGCATTTTCACCAGTACATTATACTCCGGTTTCTATAAAAAACGTTGAGAATTTTGAAATGCATATAAGGACAAATATCGGTGAGGTCCCGCCATTCGAATTCATCATATTAAGCTTGTAACTACACTTTAAAAAATTTAAATAATTACTTGGGCATATCAGCCATATTACGTGAATCCGGTGGGTTCTATACCAGCGTGGTCATAGACTAAGATCGTTTTTAGGGGGAATATTTCAAGACATTCTTCCTATCTTCAAGTCTGGGGCTAAAGCTGTTGAGAAAGAGGTTCTAAGAACCGGAGCATAGATTCTTGATGATATTGTAGAAAACATACCGGCTGGAGAAGCGTGGATGTCAGGATCTGGATATAAAAAACGGAAACGTGCTGGTAAACAACATTTGTTGATAAATTCTGATAAGAAGAAGAGAACGCCTACCAAACAAATGTTGCTCCTACAAATTATAGATATATTCTGTAATAGCCTTACTTCATGTCAATGCGTAAAACTAGATATGGGTTTGTTCGCTTTATCGTCAGCACAAGCTAGTATTAATAATGGATAATGAACTTTTTACAAACCTCTATCTTCAATATCCGACGATGCACCTACCGAATTTGCTACACCTAGAAGCGGTAACGATTATGTGAATCTAAGTCAACAATACTTTATACCTCGGTTCAAATAGTTAAAAAGATGGAAATATTTTAGACGATGAAGATAAGCCAGCTCCCATAAATTACTGGATGCATTCGATGTTCAATCATATGGAAATTTATTTAAACCAAAAACTAATTTCACCACCCAACAATGTGTATGCATACGTGGTATATATTGCAATATTACTCAATTACGGGTACGAAGCTAAAATATCTCATCTAAGCTGTAGTTTATGTCAGACAAGATGGATGATGTAGAGGAGGGCAACTCAAGTTTAGTGAAAAGACAAAAATTACAACCAAGAATCTTCAAGTTAAAATTATTGGTCATGTGCATGCGAATTAATTTGAGGAAAAATTTCTTATTAATGGCTTTTGACTTGACAGTTGTTTTATCAGCATACTGTTACTGATATCTTATTAAAAATGACTCTTTGACAGTGGAAGTCTGGTTTGATAATCCTTTAACCAAGACAGTAAATTGTTTAGTACACGCTGAATTCTATAATGTGATAAAAATAGAACGTGGTGAACTTTAGTAACTAAATAACTAAAATATTTACTTCAGTCATCTGCTAACATTTACAGAAATAACATGGAGGACATCGTAGATCCCCAATGTTGTCGCGGCGTTAGTCGCGAATTTTTATCTAAAGAAATGACGCTACTGTCAGCAGACGGCTACAACTTACAAACTCTTCTTATAAAACCGTCGTATACATTTTCCTCGCTACCTGCAAAAATGAGAAATGAAATTGTGCATCTGAAAACTCATAAGCATAGGTTACTGTGGGGACGAAAGCATCTAGAATTTTATGTATTTAAAAAGGAAATAGCTAACGCCTTGTGCGGCTTACTATGTTAATATGGACTGACTCTCCTTGAAACAACGGAGAATATTTCTGTTCAACCAATCGAATTGAAAATCCGTGTTGTGCCTTGGAAACTGCTTGAAGCGGCATAATGAGCACTCGCAAATAGCCAGAGCGCTGAAAACGATACCAAGTCACACGACTATGGACCGGCTGAAACGGCTCCCATAAAGGATCAAATGGTCTTGTGCACTTTGTAAGCGTGTGTGAAATTCTTGCAACACTTGGCATTCATTTGGAAATACCCAGTATATAAATATATAAGTGTAATGTAACCTAATTT
The DNA here is from genome assembly GCA_024586415.1 of Phrixothrix hirtus. Taxonomy (NCBI): domain Eukaryota; kingdom Metazoa; phylum Arthropoda; class Insecta; order Coleoptera; family Phengodidae; genus Phrixothrix; species Phrixothrix hirtus. Next base: position 7,349 of record JAHWXV010132927.1, on the reverse strand, counting down.
GTGAATTACCGGTATCATTTTTATGTCAAAATTACAAACGTAAATATTTAAATTTTGCAAATCCATTATTAACAACATTTATCAATATTCAAAAATTCCAGTTCACGTTTTGTAAAACATAGGGGTTTGTTCTTAAAAAAATACAACATCAGCTTTCCCGTGAGAACATTCATTTTTCTAAAACTAAATGTTAACCACCGATCCCCTTCCCCTTGTAATTTCAAGGAGAAAACTTCCATTAACAGGCAATAGAGTCTCGAACATTATACAAAGTAGTCGTATTCTTCTGTGTTGTGTGTGTGTGGGTGTGTGTGTGTGTGTGTGTGTGTGTGTGTGTGTGTATGTGTGTGTGTGTTCCTAGAACAATTCTGTGGAAATCATCGACGAGCTACCCCTTTATACGGTTATGTATTGGAGGCCGAATTACTGAGAATTCGACCTACTACCGCTAAAGGCGAATTGTGTTTGGGGTCAGCGTCGATCACCTGTCCGATTCGTTAGCGATGGCTAGAGTCCAACGAGGCAGTACTAAAAAGTACAATAAAATCAGCAAACAAAGGTCGCACATTTTCTTTGAAATCGCAGGCCGCGGAGACCTCAAGTAAGTGACATTCTTCGATTTTTTTCAATTCACTGAATTCCACCTGGGAATCCGACAACTAACCTCTTTAATCACGCATTTATGTCCGCTGCAAAAACTTACTTTCATTCAGTAACGGATAGACAGTTTTATTCACGTTTGTGTCAAATTTAAGTAATGAACAAAAATATATTTAATTGAAATATTTAAATTAATTTGAGGCCACGACTAGACGAGGCCAGTTCTTATCATTATTTTAGGAGTAAATATAGGAACTAAAAAGGGGTCCCCTATTTTGCACATCATTTTAGTTTTAGGTAAACAAATGTTCAAATATTCTTTGTGTTATTATAAGTGAAGTATTTAGTGCAGAATTTTTTATTATTTTACCTTTATAAACCTCCATAGACATAGTAACCATAATTTTTTTACAGGGAAGAGTTAGACGTAAGTAAATAAAACATTTATAAATTGTGAGTCTAGCCCGAACTGCTTTAAATGTACCTATCTAGTGACTTACGCTAAGTAATTAACTAGCAAATATGCCATAGTAAAATTATAACCTTGCGGTTTGAAATAAGATTCCTTGCTGTTTCATTTCTGTAAGAACTAACCGCTAAGATATCTAGGTAAGGTGGCGCCCAAAAATTACCACTTTTTCCCGATTTTTGACACTTGCAAGCCGTTCCTGAATTTTAGCCTAATTAATTTCATCGTAAATGTAGAACTCCCCATTTCTTCACTGTGGTGGCCGGAGCTGCTAGCTAACTCAGGTCAATCGGCATTTTAGACAATCTTTTGGGGCGCAAAGAGCGTTCCATTCCGTTATCAATTATTGTAAACACCGATCCATCGTATAGACCTGGAGATCACTGGAATACTTTTTATTTAGACAAAGATGACTGTGAAGAATTCTTTGATTCCTTTGGAAGCAAATCGCCTACAAAATTTCAAGATGTTGGTACTACAACCCATTTATTCTGCAGAGCTCGACATTTAATGTTTGCGGTTACTACTGCTTAATGTATTTATATTTTAAAACTACTAATATTTCCACTGCAGAGTTTCTAAAAATATTTGACGATAATTTAATAAAAAATAATAAATCTATTAGCTTAATGTATAATTTTTATTTTGATATAAGTGCAAATACTTCTACGCTGTATATCTTTTTAAATAAATGAGAAAATAATGTTGTGAATTTGTTTTTATTTTAAACAACTGTTACGAAAAATACATACGCTTGCATGATCACAACAGATTATAACGAAGAACCCCTTCTCGGATTTAAATTTAATTTAAAAAAAAACATTAGAATCTGTAATCATACGGGAGTACCCAACCCATCTTCGACCCTACGCATATAATATACCGGATAGATTTTTTTTCTTTCAGAGCACAAAATGATGTGCGTAGGCGTTTTCGCTATTTTACAATTGGTATGGAAACACGTGGCCTTTACGTTACTTAATACAATGCCTTTAAAGGTCTCGAAATTAACAGTTTGAGTATTTTTGTAATTTAAAATTTGCCCCTTTACTTTACAAACATATCCGAAACTGTTTTTATTTGTAGACAATAGCGTAAAGTCATAGTTTTCAGGCCCCCTGACACGAACTCACTACTTTATTACTCGGTTCGTAACAAAATACTTCATCGGTCACGTCACCGAGAAAATCTCCTATTGCAAGGACCCATTCACCTGGTTTGTGCTTAAAAATAATATTATCGTGTCAAAGTAAAAAACATGCCAGTCCAAACGTTTCAAATATGGATCTATTTATACAGCTTTAATCTTGCATTCGCTGGGGCGTAAATATCCAATTCGACATTAACAGTTTTCAACTGTACAATACCCTTATCCGACCTGTCATAATTTAGAATGACAATCTCGTCATGAATAAAGATAGAGTGGGCTTCCACTAATGAATTGGTTAGAAGCTTGAACAGTTCACACGAGTCGGTAAAGATCGAGGCTTGCATTAAATTCTGGCTAAAGCAAACTATAATTTAGCTATGTAGCATAGCTCAGAATTAAAAGCGATGTTATTCTTGTCTAACGCAACCCCCTCTCTTTTGAGATATTCGTCGAAATACTGATGTTTCGCAGCGTATATCTGTATACCAGGAAGACAACCCGCTTGATTCCTGCTTAAGTTTAAGAAACGATCAACGTATTTCGAAAATAAACTCCAGACAATGAATTTCGATTTTGTACTCCCAAATTTTGAATACTTTGTATCCCTGCGACAATGCCCCTCGGTAAACATGCGTTAATTATCTGTAAGTCTGCACTCGCCTTGGAGTAAATTCTCCCTGGCGGTTCTACAGAGTATGAACATAAGTTTACCCTGTTTTCTACAAGGCAAAATAAAATAATAAAGATAGGACAGGGGTGGGATAGTGCACTTTACAGGCATCACCAGAGGTAATGGTAGGATGGTCTATAGGATATTTTCCGTATTTTACGTACAGCAAAGTAGTGGATTATCTCATCCTGTTCCGCCTAATAGTGTAGCTTGATGTCATTGATGCGACCCCCAGAGAAACTGTCACGAGGATTAAGGGGTTCGTCTTTAAATACTTCGAAATTATTGCGGCGGATCGATGTTACGTTTTAACATCGTTCAAAATTCACACTCCTTCATTTCAGTAAGGTTATAATCAGAATACCGAATCCCTGACTGATGTAGCTTCAGCTTATTCACGTCGCGACGGAAGACAGACTTTACAACCGCCAAAATAGCGTTAATGAAACTGATAAGCAGTGTTTGACGCTGCTTGAAAACCATCTACCGGGATTCCTTCTTTTAGCCTAACCTCATGGCTATTACCAGCGCGCTGTATTTCTACTCCTAAAGAGTGGTCGAGCCAAGAAAACCATTTAAGAGCAATTATGGATTGCCTGCCGCTCATCCTGTAACCATTTAGGGGCACAAAATCGAAAAGAAATTTGCTTCTAATACAGCATTACACGCTTCGGCAATTATGCACGCTTCATGAAAACTATCAACGTCGTTAAATGCCGAAAATCGCCTCCAGAACTCAATGCAGGTCTTTCTCGGTATATCGATCTGAGATATAGAATACCTAGTCATCTCATATTGAAAATCAAAAACGATATTATTGCACACTTCGCCACTATACCAGGTAAGTAACTCGCTTCAAGCTACAGGCGACACCTCACCTGGTCCATAATGTAATGAACCTATACTGCTGCAGTGAATTTTCCTCGTGCGTATAATTAATTTAATAAATTATGAGTATAAACTCACTGCTTTAAAACGGTATAGCTGCATTAATTGTATTTATTTTGTTTAGTTGAAATCATTTAGTTAGACCTAATATAACGAAACACCCTGTATATATTTTAATTAATTATCATGGGTGTAATTACCGAGATTTTTAACAACCATTTATTATATTTATTTATTTTTGCTTTTTAATTACTATTTTATAATTATCGATTAACGAATTAATTCATTTATTTGTATTTAATTGCCGTTATATTAATTAGTGCTAAGGTTTGATATATCTTAAATTTATTGTAATGTATTAATCTTGACCTCCGTGAACGTTATTTTGCTTGTGTAGGTCAAGGCGTTTGAACTTTGTGTACATAAAACCATAAGTGTTCGAATTTGATTAGATAAACGCACGGTAGTATTGCATTTTAATGGAAATTTTATGTTAATTAAACTAATTTAATTGCTTTATTTTAAATGATATGTAACGCGTTTGTTCAAAGAACGATCTGTATTGTAATCCGCCATACGTCACATAATTTTTACTATTGTTAATTAGCCTAATTAAGCCTGTATAATTATTTTTGTGATTTTTGAGCGTATGTAAACAGTTCTATTAATATTATTTTTACTGATTTATACACCCTAAAGTTACACATACAGTGATGTACTAATTTGTTGTAAAGTATTTTAATTAAGGGATTTAAACCAAGAGAAAGCTATTTCGCCTTGAATTTGTTGATAGCCGTTTAGTATATAAACACGCTTTCGAAGCCGGATTATTCAGAGTTGTTCGCTGCCAGAACAAAGCAACACCTCGCACGAGACTTATTTTACGCCAGAGCTAGTAAAAACCATTTCAAATCAACGAATATAGGTTAAAACTACCCCAAGAACCAGCGTTGTATTTTTGATCCTATGATATATTGTAAAATACCGTCTGCATAGCATAAAATTGAAGTTAAGAGCACAGGAACAATACTTTTGTTACGGATAGTAGTGACCCAAAGTTGAAGGGTCAGCACAATCCATTAACAGTTAACGGTACTAATTTACAGGTTTATTAACCCGCGCAGCTCAGTTCCAAATTCAAGTAACAAGTACAACGATTACTATTCTCATTTAGTCAGGAATTGTTTATAATAATAACTCACCGAAATGTGTCAAAGGTTTTGATCCCTCCCGCAATTAGACGCTGAGTTGCGTCCCGAGACTGGATCGGCTTCCTTGAGGCTAACGCTGCTTCCTGAGATCGCACGTCGGCTAACCAAACCCACTATTTAAAACCCACTTTTGATTATGAGCAATTACATACTACATGAGAATTACCTAAATTAATTTTCTTCAGCATTGAACAAATAACGAACCACAAACCGAGCTGCACGCAGCATGTTATAAACGCCATTTTGGTGATCCGTAACCTTCAAAATCAATCGTATTGGTTTAAAAATATTGATCATAAAAAGGGCATTGTTACGCCATTTGCATTTAACGAAAATAAACAAAATGGCCGTCAGTTAATTTAAAGGTTGAAACCTGTAATTATTCAAAATAACTTGTATATAATTTCTGATTTATTGTTTAAATAAATACCTTTCTTTGTTAAATTGTGTTATTACAAAATACATAAAATTGCAATGAATAAAGCATTATATTATTAATATAATATAACCCCACAAGGTGTAAATAACTGTAAAATAAATATTTATAAAAATCAAAGCATGCATACAGTACAAAATAATTAGCATTCAAATATTTCTAATTAAAAATAAATTCTAACAGCCAGAATAAATAAAAGCAAAATACAATACAAGTGTAACTGAATTACAAATATAACTAAAGTAACATTTTTGAAAGGTGTACACCTATTTTTCTAACGATAGCCAGTTACAAAAATTGTTAATTAATAATTAGCCAAAGTTAAAATTAAAAATACAAGAGTTGTCTAAGTTAAATTATATCAAGAGTCATGACTCGTAAACATATACACTGTATACAAAATAAAAGTGATTAACAAGCTCGAGTAAAAGCGAATGACAATTCACACTGGGAAGAATCCTTGTAAATATTGTACATAATTAAAGTAAGTTTTAGCTATATAGTTTCCGAAGCAAACAACTACAGTTATGGACCTACACTCCGACTTAGAAGCTAACTCGCGGCATTAGCAACACGTTTCTAACCCCAACTAGCTAAAAGGCTGGATACGTTACAATTTTAACATCTATAACAGGGACACGTTACAATAATAGTGTACTGTAGGCGTAGGTCAGACATAATTTTGATTTTCCAAGGTATTAAAAAAGCGAGGAAAAAATACCATGCAACCGGGAGTTAAGCTTACGCAGTATTGGTATATAATTGATCGAATCTATGGATTTGACATTATCGTCACAATTAATAGACATTAATTTCCTACCCGTTGAAATAATTACCGTGCGCCACGCGTTGAAATTTTGAATTAACACTTTCATAATCAACGCTCTATAATAACCATTCATGTGTCAAAGCTAAATTTTCCTCTTTACAAGACGATACAAAGCCGGAATATAATTAGAAAATTTTCAACAGGATGCTCCTTAATTATGTGCCGGAACTTATCGCAGCCGCCGCAGTTTTGCAAGATGTTGTCAGCATCAATACAAGATTCGCAGACCCGCTGCGCAACACAACGTTGGCTCGTGCAAAAATTCAATGGAGTATCTTGACGGCATTCAAAATCATAAATTACGAAAATAAAATTTTGTATCAAATTTTTCTGGTCCGTAGTCTTTTTGGTCACAAACCAGTGATTATGGATAGATTTCTCGGATTGACAATTCACGCAATGTTTGTGTCCGCATCGGTGTTTGTTGGACTTTCTGCCTACGCATACACTACTAAGATAGGATTGACATTCCCATAAAGTAGTACACGATGACTTGAGGTGCTCTGCAAAACAGTTTCCGCTCGAAAATCTCTTTTACACGAATCACATTTAATTGGACCTAAATTTTTATTGCAGGGTAGAATGACAGTCGGGCAAATGTATTTACGGTTTTTATGGACTTGTGGATTATTGTTCCGCGTACGATGTATCTCGAAAAAATAAGTCATCGAGAAAGCTGGACATCAGTTAGTGACATCATAATAATGATTGTTTTCTAAAATCAAATTTAAAACAATGTTAGATCTAGGATTCTCGTAATAAACAGACCCTCCTAATTTATCATTACAAGCAACGATAGTGTACTCAGCAAATACTGTTGAAACTGCTGGATACGTCTCTGCGGCCTTGGGAAGGAAATACTAACCATTCGATCACGCTCAAACCCTACAGGTAAGGGTACATGGTCTACGTGTAACGTTAGCTTGTCATTGGTGAAAATGTTGATGTTACTCTGCAGAATTTTCTAGAATCGCCATAATGACTTGCGAGGTTACGTTTTTGGCAAGCTCTCCTATTCTTTGCGCTCTTTATTCTCTTTCCTTTTACAATTTCTTCAACCATATTCAACCACCTCTTTCTCGGTCTACCCCTACCT
>JAHWXV010132891.1:0-22320 GCA_024586415.1 Phrixothrix hirtus | reverse complement strand
AGTAGGAACTGTGAAATTAATTATCCAGCACGGTCATGTGATTTAACACCTTTGGATTATTTTGTGTGACCATACCTAAAAAATTAGATTTTTAGAACGCACGTTGCGAACATTGATGAATTGCGTCAGAAAATTATAACTAAGTGTGATGAATTAAACAACAGTCCACAAATTTTACAAAATATTTTTAATAACCTCCAAAAACGACTTCGTTTGTGTTGATGATATGTATATTAGTTATCAAAGTAAAAAGAAGATGAAAATCGAAGAAAATAGTACTCTAGCGAAAGCAGAAGAACCACAAGGAATATCATCACACTAAACGAGTAATGTATCAAACAAATATTCAACAAAACCCAATAGTATCTTGTACAATGCGTGGAAAACTTGAAAATATAGCAATAGAAGTTTCCACTCAAGAAGGCCTTTTTCCGTTACTAGACGACAAACTGCGGACAGCAAATTCATCTGGAAACTGTTATAGTTTAAGGAAAATTTGAATAGTTTTATATCAGCACTACTATAAATTGTAATACTCGTATGTGTGGTGCACAAAATTACGTCACAACGGAAAATACAAATGATCAGCTGGATACTAATTCTAGTACCGTATTAGGTAAGACTCGGGAAAAGCTAAATATTAAACACAGCATTTATTTATGTTAGGAGCTATTACAGTGGGATTCGCATATTCACAAAGAATTTGGTAATTCTCTAAACATCCGTGCTATCACAGCGTATGTACATAAAAATCAATACCATTAACAATGTAGTTTAGAAGGAAATAGAATTAGCAGGAAAAGAAGAAGCGACACTTTCTATAGAAAAAGGCGACCTCAATTGCTTGCATTACTGGCAAAGCCACCCGAGTAATTTCATTATTCTTTTGCACTCTCTTTCTCGTCATCTAATTTTATGTTATAGTCAACGTCACCGATTTTTTTTATTGAACCTAATTTCCATTTATCCTTCCCCTTTTCTTCAATCACCCTATCACCGGGTTAAAAATTATGTTGACGTTTACCTATTGTTAACATTAACTTGAATCTAGATAAAATTGGATAGCGAGAAAGTAACTCAGAAGGGCTCTTTTTAGTGATTGAGTGAGGAGTGGTTCTATAATGATTAAAATTTCTAAGAGCTTTATATGTAACTCACTCTGATCGCTTTTTAATGCTAAAAGCTTAGCGTTTACGGTTCGTACAAATCCCTCTGCTAATCAATTATTTGCTGGATGATAGGGAGCAGAACGTTTATGAACGATGCCATTTGTTTTTAGAAAACTTTTAAATTTTGGATTTACAAATTGACTCCCGTTGTCGCTTAGAAAGGTTCGAGGTATGCCAAAAGTTGCGAAAATGTCGCGAAATTTTTTATGATATCTGTAGTGAATTTTTTCAAAATTTGAACTCTGGCCATTTTGTGAAGGCGTCTACCAAGATGAAGAAGTAAACCCCTAGAACCGGTCCAGCAATCTACATGAACCCGTTTGAATGCCTGAATAGGAGTTTCCCAATGATGTTTGAAAGTTGGGCGAGTTTTAAAATTTTTAAAGCATTATAAGCAATTCTTTGAATTGTTGTTTACATCCAAATCAAATTCTGGCCACCAGAAAAAACTACGACATAGACTTTTCATTCTGGTAGCATCGAAGTGAGCTAAATGTAAATCCTTTAATAGCTTTATTCGAAGTTTTTAGCGTAACAGAATTCTGCCACCGCTTCTTATTACATCATTTTGAACGGAAAATTCCTCCATGTGAATGTTAAACCTATTATGCGCAGGCAACGCCAATTTTTAACTTTAAACCTAATAGTAATGGCCAGTTGATTATCTAACTCTGTTTCATTTTGAATGTGAGATAATAATATGGGTAAACGCTCCAATTTCTGAATTTTAAAAACATCGGACTCTTCAAAATTATTTGCGTAAATACTCGTGATTGGAAGTCTCTAAAATGCATCTGAATTAGCGTTTTCTCGGCTCCTTTTATATTTTATTTTATACTTAAACCCTTGTAGAATTACAGCGTAATGCTACATTCTCGTACCAGAAAGAATAGATAATACTTTATTTGCAGAAAAAATTTGAACCAGAGGTTTGTGATCTGTGAAGAGTATAAATTCTCTACCATAAAAATATTCGAAAAACTTTTTCACACCAAAAATTATAGCGTAAGCTTACGCTAAGGAGCTTCTTTGTCAATTTGAAACCAATGCCTTTGACTTTGACTTAATGTCTAAGAAGCGAATTGGATTAGTTTTTCTAAACCATCTGACACAAGGTGAGATGATACCGTTCCCAACTCAACGGATGCAACACCCGTGGCCAGTATTGAAGGTCCTTTATTTTTAAAAATGCAGTCTTGCATGAGTCATTCCAACACCATCGCATATTTTTGCGAAGTATCTTATGTAAGGGCTCTAATTTTGATCCTACATTTTCGAAAAATCTATAATAATAATTTATAAGCCCAAGAAATGATTGAAGAAATTTGTTACGGCTCCTATTTTTGATTTACATTTGTGAATTCCCTCCTTAGTTAATTTATAACCACGGTATTTGATTTCGTCTTTTAAAACTTCATATTTATAGAAATTTACTTGTGTTTTGCATTCCGCTAGTCTTTGAAAAACTAATTCTAAATTTCGTAAATGTGCATTTTTGTCAGAACTAGTAACTCGAATATCGTCAATAAATACTTGAGTACATAGAATATTTTGTAAAATTCACTCTAATTATCTCTGAAACTTAGAAAGAGCTAAATTGAATCCATACATTAATCTGGTACATTTGTATAGCCCTTCGTGCGTATTTAAGGTTAAAATTTTTTGATCCTGATCGCAAACTTTCTACTGTAAATAAACACACTGCAGGCTGAGTTTTGGGAATTTTTCAGCGCCAGCTAATATATCAAGTAATTCATTAATAGTTGGTTAAGGGTATTCATCAATTCATCGAATTTTAATTTACTTTTACAGCGGGAACTATTGAGGTTGCGAATTACTTTAACTAAAATTCCCTCTTCCTCTAATCTATTTAATTCTAGCTCTTAAAGCAAATGGTACAGATCTTGGCTTGAAAAATACAGGTGTATCATTTGTTTTAAATTCTCATTTAATGGGTTCAACTTTCATTTCTCTTAAACTACTTTTGAATATATTAGAATATTTAGATGGATTAAGGTTTGGATTTAGTGAAAATACTTGCTGCAATTTTTGAAAGATGCCTGCGAAATTTTTTGAATCAAATCATATCAACCAATCACGCTCAAATAATCCTTTCTTGTTTCCACGAGCTACGTATAACTTTAATTCCTTTTTTTCTCCTAATAGGGAAACCTGGACAACAGCGAAACTTAAAATTTTTATATTATTTGTATAAGAATAAATTTAAATTTAGTATTGTCTTTGAACTTATTTCTAAGTGTTCACTCCTCCACAATGGAAACGGCACCGTTACTGTCAAATTTCATTTTAATTGGTACTGGATTTATCTTTACATCAATCGAATATTTTTCCGTAGGTGTTGCAATTTCTACTAAATACATGTATGACTCGACATTATTATAACCCTCTTCTACATTATGAACATTTCGTTTATTGCTACATACTTTTTGTATATGGGCTCTTCTTTTACAATAGTTATAGATGTTACTAACTTGTAAGCATTTATTTGCATAATGCGGTCCACCGCAACGAAAACAGTTTATAATGCGAGCGTTACTTGAATTTTTTATAGGTTTAAAATTGGAATAATTGTCATTAGTTTTATTGATACCAGAAGAATGCTCACCTTTTTTTAGCTTTGTGGAACATTTTCTAATTTACGCTGATAGCGTTTTTGGATTTTCCTCTTTTAATTTTTGTGGATATTCTTGCGATAATTTCATACTTAAAGCAATTTCTAAGAGTGGGTCCCTTAATTTGTTATTATAAACTCCGCAAACGAATTGAGTCCTTAGAGCTTTGCCAAAAAGGATTCAAAGTTAAAAGTAACAAGTCATTTTTTAATAATACCGTTAAATAATCGCCCACATTTTCCCCTTCAACTTGCCAGCGATGACCAAACTTACAATATTTGGCGATTTCTAATGGTTTTGGATTATGATAGTTTTCTAAAAAAAGCTCAATTCTATGTACGGAATCATCATTCGGCGAATTTGGTTACAGATTATCATATAAAACACCAAATTCTTCAGAGCCGGGATAATGCAGAATATAGTTCTGTTTCTTTGTTTCCTTGCTTATGTTGTAAATTTAAATGCGAGTTGTGTATTTATAAGTGTATATTTTGCTCTTATTAAATAGCAACTTAACAGAAGATAATAAATATTTAGAATTAGATTAGATAGAAGCTTTTAGGTGTATGTTAATTTGTGAACTTGGAATCAATCTTGTAATTCCTTTCATTAGAACTAGTTGATTTAGCATTAAGGTAATACTTGTACTCCAACATTTGTAAAGTATTGTAAAATAAAGGTTTTTTATAAGGTGAGCGTATCTCACTATTAAACTGGCGCAGTCGGTAGGATCTTCGGGAAAAAGGGCATTTTAATATTTTTTATTATTTTGTACGTTTTAACGCTTAAATCGAAGATTAAATAAATTTGACGTTAGAAGAGTAACCAGAATAGTTCCCTGGCGTTCCAACATTGAATTCTTATTGCGTACGAAGAAGGTACTGTAATTACAAATTTCTGGCTTAATAGAAACCAGCCTGTCTATCTAAGACACAAGGATCGCCAAGATCTACACTGGCAACCGCTACAAAGAGGGTCCAGCCAGCTACATTCCCGTTTGAAGGAATTACTATGCAGTAAGTGATGCAAACATTTTTACAAATCTACATTTTTTATAATCATATATATATATACATATTTTTATTTTTATGCTTTAATCAAACTTACTAAATTTTATTTAATTGTAAATGCTAATAGATAAATATCTATAGAATACATAATTAACGTAAAATTTGATAAAGTAAATTCAAACTATCTATGAATAGTAAACCTAACTTGCTAAAACTGCCAACATTATTATTAAATAGCGAAAATGCTACTACAAATTATTCTTTAAATCTTGCAAAACCGAATTAAACATGACTGACGTATAACCACCTAGTTTTCATATGTCAATGTTATCAGAACTACCTACACACAACGGTACTCCCAGTATGTTATCAGAGTTCATTCGCTCTGTCGAAGTAATATTAACCCAGTTTCTAGTTCCTACACGACCAGATGGTTATATCAACAAATTATTAATTTCTTGTGTTAGAAATAAATTACGAGGAAGCGCTCTTGCAGTAATTGCGGGTTATGGATTTAATTCCTGGGTAGAATCAATAATAAATAATTTCGGTGATCAGAGGTCCAAAACAAATTTAACCGTTGATTTAGCTAAAATAAAACAAAACTCGAAAGAAAGTCCTATAGAATTTTATAATCGTATGAGAACCCTTGTGGCAACATTTAACTCAAAAATATCACTAGGGAACGAACATCTTTCAATTAAAGAATATAAACCTGAAAATGTTCGAAATTTAGTATTAAGATTATTTTTAAGCGGTGTACACGAACCGTTTGGTACCTTATTACGACGTAGAAACCCAGAAAATCATGAAAAAGCTATTCCTATTGTTCGAGACGAAGTTGATATTCGTTACGGCCAAAATGCATACAAAAAAGACTTCCAAAGTCAAAAGCACAACACTAATACAAGACAAAATCATTTACATAATTCAAATGTACCACGGTATAACAATCCTTCTAATTTTAATATACAAAGACAACGGCTGCTTAATCAAAATCATTTTTCAAACAATTACACACAAAATAGGAGTTTACCTATGGGATCATATCGGTCTATAAATTTGAATAATTTTTTCTATTTAAAATAGAAATGTGTTTGGGCCTTAAAAAGGCTATAGAAATAATTCCCCTGTAGAACCGACGGAAATATTTTCTACAAATAAAAGACCGCGCACAATGCGATCTATAAACTCCAATAACTTAAAAACGCCAAATAATCAATAGCCGCAATATATTAGAAAATCAAACCAGTCCAGAAATTTCCATTCTGAATGGTTATTTAGTTATGATACCGGTCATAGCGAAACGAACTCCAATTACACTTCGCAGAATTTTAACGAAGATTATGAAGATCAACAATTTAAAAATAATGACGAGGAACAAGATATTTGTTACGGAAGAGATACTGTAAATTTTCACAACTCGCCTTGGAAAACAATATTCAAACATTTGATTTATATACTATAAAATCTAATTTAGCTGGTGACAGACGATTGCTTGATACTGGTAGCACCAGAACAATTATTTCTCCGCAATTTGTTTATAAATGTTTTCCAGAGTCAATTCGTATTCAACATATTCAAATTTCAACCTCACACGGACCAACAGCGCACGATAAATTTGCAGAAATACTGATTAAGGCAATGTTTAAAGAAGAAAGAAATCATAAATATTATTTGTATGATTTCAATGAACAATACTCCAGACTTATTGGAGCAGATTTATTATACAAATTGCCAGCTAGAATCGACTTCCATTGGATGCATGTACAAACAGACAAAACAGTTGTCCCATTTTACTATAACAATTCGAAAAAGCGAAAAGAGCGACAGAAACAAAACGAACGTAATTTCTCTAAAATTAATAAAAACTCAGACCCTATAAAGAACACTACAATTCCATCAAGGATTGAAATTAGGACTCGTCTACCCACAATCAGTAGCAATGGCACAAAACTTTTTGAACAAATTATATTTAACGATTACTGTAAAACGCCCTGTGCTTCAGTTAAAGTCCACAACAATTATTTCGATGCAACGATTAGTAATGCCTAAGATAACATTCAAGAATTCTACATATACAACCCCCTAATATTAGATAACTATGAGAAGGATGAACTAGAAATAAATAACATAAACTTAGACTCTCGCTCGAGAAACAACATATTAAATGAAAATTTAAAACCCATAAAAACCGACTACTTAAATGGATAAGAAGTTCAAAAGCTTAAAGAACTTCCTTGCGATTTCAAAGATACATTTTATTCTTTAAAACTACTTTTGACATTTACCAACCTAATAATACATCATATTCGCGAGAAAAATGATATCCCGATATATACAAAAATTTACATATATCCGCATGTACATAGAGAAGAAGTAAGAAGTCAGATAAAAAATTACACGAAGACGATATTATTGAACATTCGGAATCCCCATACAACGCGCCTATATGGATTGCCACGAAGAAGATGGACAACTTGAGTAAACAAAAATGGCGCATCGTCGTCGACTATAGGAAACTGAACTTATAGAACAAGTTTTGGAAAACCTTGGTAGCGCAGAATATTTTTCTACACTCGACTTAGCCTCTGCTTTTCACCAGGTCAAACTAGATGATAAAAATAAAGAAAAGACCGCCTTTTCGACTGAAGAAGGCCATTTTCACTTCAAAAGACTCCCTTTTGGTCTTAAAAATGCCCCAGAATCCTTTCAACGCTTTATAAATCAATCTATAATAAATTTGTCACCTACCCAATGCATGGTTTATCTAAATGACATTATTGTATATTCTACCTCCTTACAGAAGCATTTAATAAAGTTACGTAACGTTTTTGAAAGATGTCGAAAATACAATTTAAAGATACAATTAGATAAGTGAGAATTTCTAAAAAAAGTTATAGTTACTTAGGCCATATATTAACGAAAGATGGAATAAAATCCAATCCTGATAAAATGGATGCAATTACGCGATTTTCCTTACCATAAATCCGGACGGAAATAAAATCATTCCTAAGGTATGTTTGGATATTAGAGAAAGTTTATTAAAGAGCATGTCAAAATTATTAAATATTTAACCCAATGCTTAAAAAAGAAGGAAAAATTATTCATGACTCAATATTCATACACCGCTCCTATAATTTGAAAACTATTTTAACTAAAGATCCTATCTTAGCCTATCCAGACTTTGGAAAGAGTTTCGAATTAACAACAGATGCTAGAAAATATGCGCTAGACGCTGTACTATCTCAAAACGGCCGACCTATTATTTACGCTTCACGCACCCTAAATAATTTAGAAATCGATTACCCTACTATTGAACGTGAATTACTCGCAACAGTTTGGACTTGCAAACATTTCAGACCATACTTATACGGCGTAAAATTCATTATTTACGCGGATCATCGTCCCCCCGTATGGCTGAGGAATATTAAACAACCCAACTCGAAAGTAATCAGATGGAGTATTAACTTAGAAGAATACAATTTCGATATTAAATATTTGCCCGGAGAACTAAATGAAGTCGCTGATGCTCCTTCACGGATACAAATTCACTCCACATAAGTAGATTGTGTCGAAATACCAGAACTAGATTTTGGTCAAGCTAGCGTTATAGCACATACTCCTTATCTCCCAGATATGGAAGAATTTACTATACCCACTTGTAAACCCCTCCAAAAATAAACGATTTAAAATTCTTTAAAATATAAAATTAAATACGCCACTAACAACATTTGAGCAAAACGACACATCCCATAAAAATTCCAATCAAATTCAAAATGAAAATAACTCGCTATATTTCACTGTTCATTCCTAACAATCCTTTACTCCCATGGTCGATATATCTGAAAGGCCGCTCCAACACCATAAAAACCAAATCGAATTTTTAAACGCCATACTTCCCCAAAAGATTATAGTCTCCAAGATTGATTCTTTTACCCACTATTCTATTTCCATAACACCCTTTAATGGAACACTAGTATTCACCAGGCTGCTTTTTGATTATTGTGTACCTAAAACTAACTATTATTGTTATTTCCAAGACGAATAACTATTCAATTCATTTTCTAAATTTATTCTAGATACCACCAATGAAAATTCTTCCAAATTGCATAGATGTATAAAGCAAGTAATTTATGTAAACAACCCTGAAGATCAACAACAACACCTCCTTTATTATCACCTAGGAAAAACTAATCACAGAAGTATTTCCGAAACACTAGAATGCATTAAAGGAATTTATTTCTGGAAAAACGTTGATAAAGACGTAACCGATTTTATGCGATAATTGTAAATCACAAAAATATAATAGAAAACCAAATAAATTGTCATTTCAACTAACCCCCACTTACAACAAACCTTTTTAGAATGTTCACGTTAATATTTTTCAAATTAACAATTGCAAATATTTAACAATAATATATACTTTCAGTAGAGTTGCCAAGCCTATCGTTTAAAATTAAGTAACTCTGTTGACATTACTGAATCAATGTTCGATTTCATGAGCAGTTATGCGGTACCCAAAGAAATTATAGCCGATAATGAATTTGACACAAACGTCTTTAAAGATTTCTTAAAGCTTCATAATATTAATCTTCATCTTACAATCCCTATGCATCATGAATCTAATTCGATTGTTGAAAGGCTACATTCTACCTTAATAGAACATTTCCGCCTCCTTGCAAATACCCCGGAAAAAATAAGAATAAAATACTGTATATTAGCTTATAACAACTCAATTCACTCTAATTTGGAATTTAGCCCCTTACGAAATTTTATTCGGTCGTACCGATGGATTAAATCAATACGACCTATCTAACGACAAATTCTTTGACACTTACATAAGTGACCACAAAAACAAAACCCAACAATTCTATAGAGAGTTAGGAGAAAAACAAGGAGAAACTAAAGAACAAAGGAATTTAAAAATTAATCAAAACGAAAAATTAAAAAAAATTGATATTAACCAAAAAGTTTTCATTACTAACTCTAGCCGAAATAAAAAGCTTCTAAACTTATCGGACCATTTAAAATTATAAAAATTCTTGACCATGAAAAATATTTACTAGAATAAATTCAAACGCGAAGAGTTCTCGAAAGGCATGCTAACGAAATCGTGACTGTTTCAGACCTAAAAATATCCTCTTCATCGCCGGATACTCTTCTTCCCTGATTAAAGGTTAAGTCACCATTACGGACATAACGACAACCCTGGACTATACCCGTTAATACTAGGCAAAACTTACATAAAAGAAAGTAAGTGGACATTAATAAGAAAAATTGACTATTCTCCTCTAATTAAAACTTATTACGTATTAAAATCTAATCTTTATGAAACTACAAAATGCTAAATAACCAACCATTTTTCCTATAACATAAACCCGAAGAAGCTATTTCTCACGATAACAACTTACTAATCATATCCCAATATTTAAATAAATCCGACCTTTTAATCCAACAATTATTCCCAAAAAAAAATCAAGAACTTAAAGAGACCTTGCAGATGGCTTTGGTTCAATGTTTAAATTCTTAATTGGAAATTGAGATGCTTCAGATGGCGATAAATATGAAAACGCAATTTCGAATTTACAGAAAACTAATAATTTACATAATCAAATTCTTAAAGAACACTCACAAGTATTAAACAACACTATTAATACTATAGAAACCCTTAAAACTAACGAAGAACTTTTAAATTCAAATCTAAATGTTGTAATATTTAAAAATAATAAAATTAATCAAATAGTTGCCACCTTTTCAGAAATTCATTAAATGAAGTCATTTTCTCACTACAATTATTCATTAATATGTGGACTGAACTCGAAAATGCTTTGACCATCGTACAACATCAACAAATGCACATGTCCCTGCTGGATAATGAAATTCTCATTCAAAACCTAAACTCAATTACGAAATATTTAAATAAACTCTCTCGCGAATCTTTGGTTCTCCCTTACCCTGTCAATGATGAACACTTGCACATATACGAATCAGTTATAATAACCAAAGTATATTAATTAGAAGATAAAATAACTTTCATATTCGAAAACCCATTAATATCAAAACAAAACCAATATCAACTGATAGGATTGATTCCTTTCCCCATTTTCGTAAGCAAATGTCAATACAGAATGATAATACACACGTACAATTTTCTACTGCTTGATATTGATGAAAGTATACCCATCGATACTAATCTCTGTAAACCCATTACCCCAAAATACCTACTTTTGTTATCGAAATGATCATTTTAAAATTTCAAACAACAAACTATGCGAAACACAATTACTTTCCTTCGACCAAAAACAAAACTGTGAACCGTACATATGTAACTTAACTAATATAAAAGTATCTCAAATCGATTCTTCCACTTGGTTAGTAACTACCGCTTCAGAAACTATCGTTGACATAAAATGTTCTGATCATACCTAGAGAAAAAACGTAGCCACTTCTAAACTTCTTCATTTAACTCTAGATTTTAACGCAATCTTAAATCACGAAACCCTGTTGCTGAATTTTAAAACCACAACAAGATGCATATTAAATTTAAAACTCCCTAGTATTTCCAAATCAAACATTAACATTACTCCACAAACCAATATACCAAGTTTACACTTGACACCAATAAACACACAAACATTAATTGCAGACAAAATACAGATTGACAGACAAAAGGACATTCTTAGTAACTTAAACAACGTTAAAGATACGAATTTTCATAATATCTCTATTAATTCTATATTAATAAATATTGTAATTGTTTTATTAACTATTAGTTTTATATTGTATATTGTTTGTAAACGTAACTCCCTCAAAGAACGATTTATAAAATACATTTATGCAAAGAACATAAATGCAACTATAGAATTAGCGCCATCTAAAGTGTAAAAACATTATCCTCGAAAATTAAAATAATTTTCGTATTTAATTTAAATAATTTTTACAAAATTATTGAAATATCTTCGGTGGGAGGAGTTATCTATTTATAAGTGTATATTTTGCTTTTATTAAATAGCAACTCAACATAAGATAATAAATATTTAGAATTAGGTTAGACATAAGTTTTCAGGTGTATGTTAATTAGTGAACTTAGAATCAGTCTTGTAATTGGTTTCATTAGAACTAGTTGTGTTAGCATTAAGGTCATACTTGTACTCCAAAATTCCTAAAGTGTTGTAAAATGAAGTCCTTTTATAAAGTGGGCGGATCTTAATATTAAACTTGCGGTTTCTAATGGTAATGACCAGGGTCAAATTTATTTTTTGTAATATCAAAGCACTCAATAAAATTTGCAGCAAGGTTACTTTCACTAGAACTTCCACTAGTTGGTATTTTGAATTTCAATTTTTCACTGAGTCTTATTAAAAATACTGTCTCGTCACCATTTGTTACACTTTATTGTAAACTAAGTGAAAATATTGTACACCAAACTCTGTATAACGGTTTATTGAAAAGCATGCGAATATGAATACAAAATGAGCATTTGCAAAAACATTCTTATCTTACTCTTTTATATCACGTAAGACATGCATCGCGCACTTATTTTGGAAGTGTCTCCACACACGTCAATTTAATTCACGTCATAGTACAAACCGGTAGCATAAAGGTAACAGCGAAGGTTTTACACAACCAAAGCTATTGTGTGTTAAATGAACGAGGGTTTAGGTGTAAGTTTCCGTGGCTGCGAAGAACGAAATTCGAATTGCATTCGACCGATATGCGATACATCATATTATTTAAGCGTACGCTAAAATGGCAAAAGAAGGATATCTCTAATCTTCAAAATGCTCTCTAAACTTTGGTCGTCGGAAATATGTCGTTAGAAATAAAATTATATATTGACTTTGAAGTCTCTTTTATATACGAAATTAAGCTAATAGATTATAAGTTGACGGATTTATGAGAGGAATGAGACGCGAATCAAGAAAATTTGAGTTGGAGGGCTTTTTTGGGAATTTCTAAGAGAGGAGTTGATTTTGGCAAATTATCATGGGATTGTACGAGCACCGAAGGACTAAGCGACAATAAATTACAGCTGAGCAAATGATTGAGAAGTTTTCCGTCAAACAAATGGTCAGCGATGTTATCAAGAGAGAACGTAGTTTTACCAGCTAGGGCGGGTATTTTCCTAATTACGAGTACTAGAAACCCGATTATCGACGAAAGTTTTAAGTTTATAAGGTCGTGACTGATTCCAGATTAAACCGATAGTCGAGTTACACCAAAGATGGCTTGAATTCAGCATGAAAGTATCGTTGAACGCCTTTGCGTGCGAATTTATCAGATGAGATAGAACATACGTCCCAACCAACTCTAAGCGAGAAATCTGTAATATTTTTTAGCGCAACGATACGAGTTTTATAAATGAGCAAATCAACAAAATTCTTATCGTGGCTTCCCGAACGAAGGTAAAGGACTGCAGCCTATTCCTTCTCAGAAGCGCCACAAAAAATTTAATTCTGATCCGGCGAGGCTAATGAAAGTGAAAGACGAGGCATTGAGAACTCTTTGTAGCAAACTAAGGAGTCAGAACGTTGTAACCAAATTTTAACAAGGTTTTTAAGGAACGGATCGTCCTAATTGAATGAGAGAAGTTATAATTGTTACATAATACATTTTGCAAACATGATGGCAACTGTTACCCACGACAAGGACCCTAAATTTAGCCGACGTAGGCTAGAACCTCGTGCTTTGTAAGTTTAGTGTTGTGGAGTTTATCACCAGTTTGTGCATCAGGCGAGTAAGGAGTTTGTGATGCTATTCTTTTATTCGAATTTGAAGTTTTTCTATTCGAAGTATACAATCTAGAGGAATCAAAATGTAAAAAGTATGATGTGTTTTGGCTAAAGTCCGACAAGCGAATTTTGACTTACAAAATTCACACAAGGTTTTGTTTATTTCAATAATTCAAATCTTTCGTTGTTTTTGGGGTTTACTCGATAATACCGAGAAGAAAGCATTTCTATGGTGACTTGATTTACAAAACGCACAATTTTGAGTGCTAACAATTAACGAAGTGGTAGATTTCAAGCGCGAATGCGTGGCTTTTGAAGTTGCAAGCCAGATTGCCGTAATTCCTTTGTCATCTTCATTTTGTACTGGTTGTCTTCCGAAGAAGGACATAATGTCAAAAGTTGTGTTTTAAATCTCGTTTTAGCTAATTCTACTTTTTATATCTCTAGCAAAGGCGATATGTTGCTCGAAGCAGATACTTGTGCAGCCGTTATTTCAGACATACCTGCAATTGAAACCCAATTCTCTATTTGTATCCAAATAGTTTTATTTTGTAGTTAGGGCCTCAGTTCCTCTGTTGTACTTTTTGCAAATAGTTTTTCGACTTTAGAACCTTCTCTTTACTCGTTAAATATTTCTGCTGGAAAAGATTTACTACTCAACATGTAAAAGTTCCAATCTTTAGAATATTTTCCGCCGTAACCCTTATAATATGGCGAAGAATTTTAATCTTTCACAACAACTTGCGACGCATCTGGTACATACAACGCCTGTCTTTCATTCAAACTTGTTTGTAGCCAAGCCATTCATAGAAGTTGTCAAAATCCTTTTGTGTTCACCTGAGATGTCAAACAAATGTATCGATAGATTCAAATTAATGAAGATGGTCGACCTTATAAACTCATATTATGGCATAAATCATGAAACACCTACCCGACCTATTCAAGTTTTTATTTGAACTACGGTCATTTATAAAATCGCATCTGCGCAATTTCTTACTTTTTTGCATGTTTCAATGAGTAGTACTTGCTCAAGGTCACCCACAGCCCTCAAAAATGCTCAAGAAAGAAGTTTTCGTAATGATACTATTTCTGGAGAAAGCTGTCGAGAAAGCTATCGAATTAGAATCAAAATTCGCTCTATTATCTTCACAAGGTGATTACGAATTGTACAAGTGAACTCGTATTTCATCTCGTCTCTTAAGGAATATTCAGATTGATCATCAATAAAATCTATCGGTTAACTTCCCTTCCAGAATCACATACCTTCGATATTAGATTTCACTTGGAATCCTCAAAATGATTGATTTATTTTTCTTGTTTACTTTCAATGAGAAAACTATGATAATGTTTCTGTTCGTCTACTCATTTCTAGAACTTGTGTAGTTCAATTCAAAGCGTTATCGTTTTCTCGTTTACAATTACATGAGGCACACTTTCTAGCTACCATGATAAATGATTGCTCAAAAGCGCTCAACATAAGTTTAGTATTGGGGTCAAATTATCTTTAGTGTGACTCGAGTATTGTCTTAAATTGGATGCAGATAACATTCGTCGCTAATCGGTTTTCTAGTATCCAAAGTATTTGCCGCTCGACTTTTGTTTATTCTAATATTGTTGAAAAAACTGTCGGCTTAACTGCATTAAATCCGACAATCTTGCTTTAGCTAAACGTATGTATGTTTTTTAGAATGTCCTAATATCTACTTATGCTCTATTTTAATATAAAAGGTTATAGGCTTTAAATTGATCTAGTGGAGTATTTGGTTTGAATTTAATTGAATTCAAATAAATATACATGGCTATTTTTATTGACCCTTTGAAACTGTCCAAATTTTTGATCCTAGGAAATTCACGCCCTACACGCCCCTAAGGCCAGAACTAATTCTTTTAAAAACTTTTAGATTATTTGACGCATCCCTACCACATTATCCACTGTGGAAACCATTGCATTTTAACACTATAACCACGATAAATCCATTCCTAAAATGATCACACTACCATTGCAACTGCACCCAAATAAAGTGAACCATTATGTATATACCACAGAATTTGTTTTATGGCTAACGCTATATTATCGCATAACGAACTTTAGAATCGATTTTATTGCACATCGGTGGATTCCTTTGTATTTGAAAAGCGTACCTCTGTTTTCTTAGAAAACTACAAAATTTTGTAAGTTTATACCAAAACCGAAAAATATAAATATACGAAAAAAATATTCATTTCGGCCCCACTCGCTTAATTTAATTCATTGCCAATAATAACGTTAGCGGCTGTATAAGATTCTATAACTTTGTCTAACAGTTGTGGAAATAATTTAGTCAGCATTTAAACTGCTACATTTCTTTAGGACGCTGTTTAGCGAAACGATTTCTAAGAATTTTCTTCATCATTTAACTTATTCTACAATCTGCCAATTGCTAACCAACCATTATGGAATTACATTGTTTATATAATGGTACTAAAATTGCAATCACGGATAGTAGTACTATTAGAAAAATATTTTTGGGAATGTACTATGTCACGGTTAGCTAAACATTAGCTACCTAAATTTAATGGAAATATTTCATTATACTAGCTGACTAAAGATAAAACGGGAATTATATCCCACACTTCAATTGTTACATGTTGAAATTGTATGCTCTGATCTTTTGTTACGTAACTAGAAGCATTAACATCCGCTTAGGTCACTTAATTGCAGACAAATTGGCCAATTCTTGTAAACCGAGTCAGGTAAATCTCAACTTCCATCTAGAAGCAATCATAGAACTACATCAAGGGCCATCTTTTACAATTCACTAGATACCTTCAACTAATATTGACTCCATTACACAAAGACGCTACCATTCCTAAAGATTCATTTTTAACCCCAAATAATTATTATGTTAACAAAAATGAACAAACTAGCAGTGTCACTCTCAAACCTGTAACATAACTATCTGTTTAAAACAGAAACCAATTCCAATTATATTTTTAATAACTTCCTTATATTAAGGAAGTGTAAGTCAAATTTACTAACTTATAACTAGAGCTAATATGGAGTTCAGACATTTAAAACCTATTTAAGCCGTTCAACGCCGCGTCATCTTTATTTTAGTAAAATAAGGGAATGCCATTAAGCCAAAGAACTTAAAAGTTTAATAGTCTTTATGATATACTCAGAGATTTTAATAGCTTCTAAATACAATCGTTTTTGGTACCAAAAATAATCGAAAATATTAAAATTAGTTACTAAACTTGATGTATTATACTGGCTTAATTAAAAGTTAGTTAGAGTGAAGCAAATAGGATAATACTTGTAGGTGGGGATCTAGGATGGTGTATTAATATCTCTTTCTACTCATAACTTCCAAAATAACGAATACTGTCTTAAATTGTATTAAAAATGCGTTTTCCTTTGCATGATTTTATATCAATGGATGAATTTAGGCAGTCGCCTTTATTATACTAACAACAACCATAATTTGTAATATTTGACTACAAATTCATTCTGTTTTAAAGTTGACGTTACTTTTTGTTTTTTGAATTTTCAAAGTACCCAAACGTAAGTATCCGCTTAGGTTGAAAAATAAATGTATGTGCTTAGTGTATTAAAAAGTTGCAGTATGTTGATACGAGGGCGATTTGATAAATAGCAGGATTGAATATGGAACACAACTTTTTCTTCAAAATTTCATTTTATTTCTCGACATAGTCTCCTTTTAGCGCGATATACTTAGTCCAACGTTTTTTCAATTTCATTAGGCATCCTGCAGTACGATTTATCAAGTCCTCAAAAATATGCATGTTTCGCATTCAACTTGCTCATTTGATTTTAATCTCCTTCCTTCAAGTCATTTTTTCAGGTTTGGGAACAGGAAGTAAACACAGGGAGCCAGATCAGGAGAATGTGATGAATGTGGAAGCAATCCGTAACGTAGTTCGTCCAATTTCTGTTGAGTTTTCCATGATGTGTAAGTTGGCGCGTTGGCATGATGAAAAAGAACTTTCTTTTTTGCCAAATGTGGACATTTTTTCTTTAATTCAACATGAAATCGGTCCAGTATAGCAAACATAATAATCTCCTGTGATTGTTTTTTGCGTTTTAAGATAACCAATGAATATTACACCTTCTGCGTCCCAAAAACAGTCGCTAAAATATCTTCAGGTGATGCAACCACTTTTACTTCCTTCAGTGCACTAGAACCAGCTTCAAACCATTATTTTGATTGTTGTTTTGTTTCAGGTGTGTTGGCCGTGGATCCATGCTTCATCTACGGTTATGAATGTACGCAAAAATCATTACGTTGAAACATCGCTAAACATTGCTTTGAAATGACCACACGATTGCGTTTTTGTTCGATTGTCAACACACACGGCGACCATCTTGCTGACAGCTTTTTCATATGTAAATGTTCATGCAAAATGTTATCCACGCATTCTTTTGAGATGCTTACGATATCAGCTATCTCACTCACTTTTACTCGTAGATCTTCTAAAATGATATGGATGTTGTCGATCATTTCTTTGGTGGTCACGTTGATTGGTCGACTTGAACGATGTCCATCAATTCTGCTTGTACGACTACATTTAAATGCTGAAAACTAATAAACCATAGTTGAATTCGCTGGAGCATATGTGCCACAATATTTATCAAGCTTCTCCTTTGTTTCTTTCGCGGTTTTTCCACGCAAAAAATAATGCTTAATCAATGCACGAAATTCGTTTCATTATTTTAACACAACCACAAATTGTTCGCTTTTTATGGCTGTCAAACATAAACTAAATGACATATAACGCTAAAAATTTACATGCTGCTTACTAATAAATTGTATTTGGCGGAAATGATATACATTCGGTGATGAGTGGCACCATTTGTTGTAAACTGACTAATTATCAGAACGCTCTCGTATGTTCCTATACACGAATTCTCAAAAATATTAGGTTTTAACCAACTTACATCTTACTTCTAAAGAATGCGTTTACCTTTCAACAAATGATTATTACCATTTTTCAAGGAATCTTGGGGATATTGTTGACTTATTTGAAGTTTGTTTTAGGATCATTCTATAATATCATGCTATTATACATTTATACCACAATTTAATTGATTTTAATTTGGATACTTTGTTCATCGACATACGCCGTGTAATGCTATAGATTTGTGTATAGTAATCTCTCCAACTTTAATTTTGTTGCTTTAACTTATATAGTGTTGCAATAACCAAAAGGGTAGATTAGTTTTGTTAAGATAACAAGGGTTATGAAAACGATCTTTAGATTTGAGTTTGAAACCCTATTGTGCTTTACGCCTTTACGCTTTAAATACCTGGAGGCTAAATTCGACAGTAAATTTCCAATTATGATATGCACAATGTTTGTATTA
This sequence comes from Phrixothrix hirtus, assembly GCA_024586415.1. Classification (NCBI taxonomy): domain Eukaryota; kingdom Metazoa; phylum Arthropoda; class Insecta; order Coleoptera; family Phengodidae; genus Phrixothrix; species Phrixothrix hirtus. The sequence continues at coordinate 3,408 of JAHWXV010132891.1, read as the reverse complement.
GAATTTATATTGATGAATCATAATAACCTTTTCAAATTTATTCTTGCTTAATGAAAATTATATAATAAAGCCAAAATCACGCATAGAAAACGAACAGATGAAATAATTTTCAACTTACTAAAAATCAAATTAATTCATCGATAATTAAGTTTTGATGCTATACCAAATATCTACATATTTGGAATTTCTTATTGAAATGAACATTATTTAAAGAAATCTAAATTGATGTGCAATAATAATTAATATATTTTAAAGCTGACTAGTTATTAAATGGTGTACCAACTATTTAATTACAAATATTATAGAGTGGATACTTTTCGCTCTCTTTTTCTCTAAGGAATTTTGGGCTATAAATAAAGTGTGTTAATGATATGTCATTTAGTTAATTTAGATTTTGATTTATTTTAAAACATTAATGTAGAGGGACTGTAATACATGTAACATTAGCATAAATTATAAAATGGATGCGGCTGAATAAGTAGTAAATGTTATAGATGTGTAGTTAAAAATCATATATTTTAATATTTGACAATTCAAAATCATTACAGTTTGTAATTCACTATTAAGACGTTTTAAAGAATAATAAGCAAATTTCCAAGACTTTACCGTAGTTCTTAATGTTGAGTTCAAGAAATAACGGTTATTTAAAAAATTGTAATTAAATTAACTAGTCAGAAGAAACTCCGAGTTAACGTGAAAATCCAAACATTAATAACACAACTGCATGGTCAATTTTATATGACTCACTGATACTTTCAATAAGATCGGTGCTAATTATTGTACAGCATGTAACGTATTTACGTTACATACTGTATAATAACTAGTATAGGTATAATTTGCTTATGTAAAACTCAATTGGTTATTTATGATTCATCAAGTATTATAATTATCATGGAAATCATTTTCTAGATTTAAATTTTAATTCAAATACAGCTTGTAATTTTATTAACATTGTTGAATAATTGCACCTATATTTGAACTACCTAATTATTCATGAATTAATTAACTATATAATATTGAAGTTAATAGGCGGTAGAAAGCAAAAGGAGTTAATTTAGATGTTTTGTTTAAGGGCAGTACCACGGCGTTAAAGAATTTCAGCGCGCGAGTGGAACGAAGAGTCTTTCCTCCACCAGAGTAGTGCATGTATCACTAGTTCCAAATTATATTTTTCCAAATTTCATCATATCGTACATTTAATAATGAATACAGATTAACTTAATTATTATTTTCGAACATGAACTATGTTGATCCGGACGCTACTTTTTTCGGCTATTACTTAATCTGTATTTTAGGGAAAAGATTCTAAATTATTTTATTTCAGGAACTATCCAATATAAGAGATCTGATTTTTTTAATCTCCTAACCATTTTATGATGTTAAAGCCATTCTGAAATTTAAACCAGTAAGTAGAAAGGGGTCACCAATAATTGTTTTTTAATTGCTTTTTATTAACAGTTTCTAGAATTGCCAGCGGGGTTTTCCCGCATTTCAAAGCGATGAGTCATAAGATAACCACTAATTGCTCTTGGTGACCTTGAGTATTCCAATGCATATACGGGCTGTTTTGAAATTAATTTTTGACAATATAGAGGAAGTTTCAAAATTGAACCTTTTAAATGTGACGCAATAACTCAATTTGGCGCGGACTGAGATCCGCGGTGATCATCGGTCTTTATGTAATTCTTAAATGTTAAATATATATAACTTGAATAAAAATATGTTTAGCTTTACAATACATTTCGCACAATGCATTTTAATAAAATATTAGTCCTTCCGTATTCATATTTCACTAGAATAAAAGTATTTGAGTTTGCAATAAATTTCGCATAACTAAATGCTTTATTTTAAAGGCAGTAATACTAAATTGCATCAGTGTGATAAACAGGTTGTGACTGCATTAGCGATTTTAATAAAATGTGTTGTTTTACAACAAATTATACATGTATAATTAAATGTATTTTAATCCTGCGCCTTCTGTATTAATAACTTACTCGGATAAAAAAGGATTAAGTTTAAAATAAACTAAACACGGATAACTAAATGTATTTTAATCTTGCGCCTTTTGTATTAATTAATATTTAACACCGATAAAACGTATCTAGCTTTTATAGAAAATTTCACATGAATGAAATGTAATATTTTGAAGACGGTTATATTATAAGTTTCATGTTAAAATAAAACAACTCGCCGAAGACTTTAAACATTGTATTTAACAATACCGGTTTTCTAAGATTTAGGAAAATCGATTTTTTGCACATCGAAGTTTAACCCTACAGTGTTCTTCCTATTTCTAATAACTATCGGATAGATTTAAGCGGATAAATGGTTATTCTTCTGGAGCTTGGTAAAAATTATTTTCAGCTTAAGAAAAACTATAATAATAATTCAAATCGGAATTTCTTTTTATATAGCAAATTGACCAAAATACATAATACAGTAGAAACTACTTGTCAATTTATACCGGGATGCGTTTAACTGCATTCCATGACTAACATGTAATACGTGACAGCTAGCATGTAAAACTTAGTGTTTTCAACATTTCCGAATTAAGAAATGTAATTCTTTTGAGAGTTACAAAAGATTATTTTAATTTACTGAAATATGCTTTATATCAGTAAAATTCTATTACAGATTCTGAAAAGGATATATAGTACTATAAAATTGAATACCTTACGATTTTTGAAATATTATATAACCTTATTTCGTTCTCGGAATTTTACAGTTAATAATATTTTTCAGAATTTCTAATAATAAATAGGCCTTGAATACAATAAATTTTATTCGATTAAATAAATTATATAGCAATAATAAAACAGGAGTTTAAAAAGTGGTGTGTTAATTGACAATGACTGAATTTTAAGAAAATGTTATTTCTCCTGGAGATTTAAGAAACAAACTGATTATAGTCTTCTATGAAATGTGTTCTAAAAGATCTAGATCTAACATATTTCAACACTTTTAAAACACATATTTTCAAAAAATGTGTGAAATACATATCTTTAAAAATTTCTTCTTTTGGAAGTTTTAAATATTACTAATTTTTAGTATACTTACTACTTGCAGTACTATTTCTTTGAATTGTGCATATTTTTAAAAAACGTTCATAAATTGAAGTGACATCTTCTATATAAAATAAAAGCCTATATTTCATGGAAAGTTTGTAACAACCGTTCTCAAAAATATTATAAACAAATTAGGGAAATTCTAAAAAATGATAAATAGTAGTTAACATTGACTCTTGCAGCTAGATTTTATTCACTGCAAAACTTGTATATCACGTGGCCAAGAGCAGGGAATATACAGGGTGTTATTTAAGTACGTGGCCAAACTTCAGGAGATGATTCTTTGAGTAATTCTAAGATGAAAAGTTCATATAAACATAGGTCCAGAAATGCTTCATTTTCA
>JAHWXV010132890.1:0-11874 GCA_024586415.1 Phrixothrix hirtus | reverse complement strand
ATCAGAAGCTGTGGAACTACTATCATGCCCGACTGTATCTCAAACTGATACTGATTCTGATTCTGACTAATGTACATACATATGAACATAATTTTTTTTAATTATATTTTTAAATTTTTATTTTATATAATACTAAATACTGACTGGCAAATCTGACAATAAATAATTTAGCTCCGTAACTGATAAAATTATAGTTTTTGTATTAATTCTTATGTTACAAATGTTTAAATCGATATTTACCATATTGTATCCGCCATATTATTTTTTTTGTACTTTCTATACCGGATTTGTAATCAGTGACTCTAAAAACCTTTGTGCACAAATTTTTAGACAAGTAGAATAATTATGAATAAATTTGTCCGCCATATTGAATCCTCCATTTTGTTTTTTGTAATTTCGATACTGGATTTGTAATTAGTGACCACGAAAACCCATGTATACCAATTTTCATGCGGATCGAATTAATTTTGAGGTTTTGGCCAGCTTTTCGGGATTTTTGACCACTGTGCGGCGTCCTGAAGGCCACGCCCTTAACCGGGCACTGCGCTAGCAGCACAACCAAAGAAAGAAGTAACAATTTCGACGGAGTGCAAGAGAAAGCATTTCCCGGTCCTCCATTGCCATTTACAAAATGCAAATGCGTAGCAAAATTCGGCTTAAAGTTTTCCGGTCAGGACAGAACTGCTTTTCTTAGAATAAGTCGTAAACAGTTGGTGCACACAATGCGTTCCATAATTAGTGACTGAAAAATCTCAAATTTTCATTTGCAATATTATGGATGCATGAGATTTGACAGGACGCCTACAACCAAGTCGGGCGGCCATGATTGTGCACCGCGAATGGTCAGAACAAAACGTAAACTTTTTTTAGCTGTACATTTTGGAAATATTTCAAACAAGTTCGCCATTAAATCGAAATAACTTCATCTATTAATAATAATAAAGAAGTGGATAAAACTTGTAAAATGAAATCTAAATGTCAGGCACAGTAGGCGTTTCCTTTCGCAAACATCTTTATGAGCTTGAAGAGCCAGTTCTCTAAATTTACTAGACGTATTTAACTATAAATCCATGAGTCTAGGTACATATGTTTATAGATGATTAAAATTGTCCGCTTTTGCAATTTTCGAAAACCTGAGTCAATACAGGTTTAGGTTTAGAAATGTACAATGAGATCAGATCAATCGATGTAATTAGCTTTTCATAATTGTTTAACACAAACTTCAAGGTCGCTAAAGCAATTTCATTTAAATATTACATAGGTTAACTTTTAAAATTATAAAACACGCGGTTACCAGTACAAACACGACTCGTTAATTGTATTTTGACCCTAATTAAACAAACTTGTTATTTCAGTTTACATGAGACTAAAGGGGACCAAGGAACTTTCATTTCACTTTCTTTCTACATATTTCCTTGACCACTTATTAAAAAAGCATAGAACTCTCTGTAAAGGGCATTAATTTTAAGTTTACAGCCAGACGTGGCCTACTTGCTACTTTCATTGTTCACTCAAACAATTGTTTGTTTCTCGAGTGTTTTGGTATACTGGCACTGTTTACATATTGACGGCTGAAATTTTGCAATGGCAAACGCTAGTGCTACAGGTTAACTTATTTATAATGTGATTAATGATTTAATCGTTAGTAGACATCGGTGTGTAATTATTTAAGTAGGTACTTACCGTTGAATTATATAGCCATAACCAAACGACTAGCGGAAGAATTATTTTCATTTTTGCTGAAATAAACATGATATTAAATATATTGGTATATTTTATATTCAACAAAGTTGCTGCAGACGTATTTGGACGTTAACATTTACCGCTTTAAATTATTCAAACATGTTTTTAAGCCGTTATTTATAAATTTATTTAAATTTAATGTTTTGATTTCAAGGCTTTTCCAAAGTTTATTTTGAATACTTGTTACAATTAAAACTAAAATTATCATTGTTTCCTTTCAGAGAACGGCATTTTTAACAGAAATTCTTAATTTCCTAGAGAGCGGTGCCCCTTTAGGGGAGCTGTTATTTTACAAGTAATAACAATGTCGGCTATTGTATAATTTTACATGTATTAACATTTAAAATATTATTTTAATATTATATGACTGGACATAAATTTAGATAATTAGCAAACGATATAAAGGTTGTAAAATGTCTTTAAATTCATTTCATTAGTATAAAACTTAAAGATCACCAGTATTTGCATATTTAGCTATTAATTTTTGAAAAATGTGTTGTAGGTAATTAATCTAATGTGGAAGCGCCACTATAACGTTGCCATATCCTACCACCCTCCCATAGCTTTGTCAAGATTTTTGTGTTATTTAAACAAAAACGTATCACAAACATATATTTACCTAACAATAGCTTTTTATAGCGCATAATTTTGTATAACAAAAAGGTACGTGTAGGTTGAAATTGGCTAAACATCCTTAAAGCGCCTTTTCCAAGGATGAAACAATAAATACGGTGCGTTTTCAAAATCGTGCCTGTTTATTCAAAAACCACATCTTTGACTTTAAAATTCCTTCATGGTGTTGTATTTATTATAATACCGAAGCCCCTGCGCATTGTGAGGTTTGCACGTTTTGCTGTATTCGTGTGTAATTCATTGCGGATGCAATAATTCATACAATCGCCTTTTGCACAGATACATAAATATTTTATGATTTAAAATATACTTTTCGCAAAACGAGTTTTGTTGTATTGCAAATTAAAGTACAGAAAAATAATCCCGCTTAATCACAGCTTACCTTGGTGATTACATTAAATTAATTAACTTAAACAGTGTATGTTTCATGAGTTAAACAGGGCAACACGGTATGCAATTATCTTTGCATTGCAAATCATTAAAAAACCAGGTCAAACTTTAACGTGCACTTTGCATACTTTTATTTAAATTAAAACACAACTTTATTATGTTATTAAAAATAACAACGAGAGTGTTAATCTAGCTCGCCGTCAAGATTAATTTATGCTAGACAATTATGTATTAAAAACAAAATTTGTTCTCGGTCCTGGTAAATATGCGTTCTCAGGTACATTTGACCTTATACTAGCAGGTGGCGCTAATTATATTATACCCACAAGGGAAGGTTCTGACTTCCTAACTGTTTTCAGGAATTTACCATATGCTTCTAAATTATTAGTAATAACAGGTGGTGCTATTCACCCACTACCAAACTCTCCGAAGGTCTTAATATATTAGGATGGGTAATACAAATCAATAACGTATGCTAACAATACGTTATTACACATACAAAATTCGAACGAACAATATTAAAATCTAAGCTCAGTTGCCGATGGCTACAATTGACCTAATGGCAACAGTTATAATATACTTGAAATTTTCAACGCCTTTCACATTTAGCAGACGCTCTAGTCAATTAAAGAAGAATCTTAGGATGATAAATTTCACCGAAGCGGTTGCACAATTATCATGTACTTGCATTTATTGGATGTCTAAAGAACAAATAAAATTGAAAGTTGTGTAACATCATTTTAAAAGGTGAATTCCCGAAATTACTGAGTAATATTCTATGTGAGCAAAGCGTTTGTTGTATGTAGGCCATTTTTATCTATGTACATAGGTACCAAATTTACAATAACTGAAAAGTTAAAAACGAGTTTTGCAAGGTACAATTTTGGACCAAACGAGAAATTAATCTGGGGAGAAAAAATTAAATTTAACCACAGTAAAAACCTTGACTTAACCGATTAGATCATTTTAATCATTAAATGTCACATAACCTATAAAATAAAATTTTGGAAAGCAAAATCCTCATTTTCACCTCGTGAATCTTAATTTAATTAGATGTAAATTGTATCTTAATTAAACGCTATTGTTATTTGTGTTAAACAACTGGCACATCCACGATAATACATTTGTCCTACTTATACCGCTCAAAAATTAAGCTTCTTAAAACGGATATTGTTCAATGCCCTCGCAGAATTGTAAATCTAAGCACGGCGCCGTGACGTAAGATGAGGCGCGGTCAATTCACTTATGTTTATTACGTACGTGTGGTTTACCGTAAGGTATGTCGTTAAGATTTTAACGCATTATGTACCAGAACCAAATATGTCAACCGAAACAAATTAAGTTAGTTAAGTAAGGTGATATGTTGCCGATGTACGCGATTTGGCCGGCATTTAATATTGCTGAGGAGAAACCGTATAAAGTGAAAATACGTTGTGATAAGGCCGAGCGCACATTGTAACACACGCAACGTACCTAGTGCAGATTTGCCTTTTACTATTATGGAAATTCGTTTCCCACAATTGCGTTAGGTGTGCCTAGATTCCGTGTTATAGAAGACTTTAGCCAAAAATGCGAAGAAGCATAGGTAAAAGCTTGGATAGAAACGACAGAAAACACTGCCCCGGCATTCACTTCAGAAAAGGTCTGTAGATTCAGGAGTTACGGGAATTGAACAGTCTTGTCGAATACTAGACCGTAGCATTAACCACCACACTACCCTAGCTCGGAGAGAGGCCCTGGGTTCGATCCTCGGCACCGCGTGCCCTGAATCAGGTTTCGAGTAATTTCCCGAGTCTACAGACGTCTCCGCCGGAGTAGCACTCTACTTTACAATTTCCTTCCAAACCCATCTTTACTTCCCAATCTTGGCTGAAGAGGCGTCTCGGTTATCTCTAGACCAGTCCACACCCGTACGGGGGATTTAGTATTCCTAGATCGGTAGTCGTGTTATACCGAATCTGTGTTCGAGAAGGATTTTTTCCTATGAAGACCTCCGCATAATAAAACTAACTGATAAACAAGTTTGACTTTAAACTAATTGCAAGGAAGTAACCTTTGATAACAAGCCATACTTTATAATATTAAATAACGGCTTTTCCTGCACTGCTCGATAATTTAAAATTTGACTATTAGTTAATAACTTACTGAAAAAAAGGAGACAGATTAATCAAGTTGCTTAGAAAAAAATTCTAGAACGCAGAAGCGGATGCTGAAACTAATTTTAAATAGTAAGGTCGCATAAAGTAGTAAAAGTAGTAGATTTAGTGATAAAATTAAATATCACATGCTTTATTACATAAAAGCACCTAATAACGTAATAAAAGAGAAACTGGAAGGGCGGTTGTTAAAGTTAAGTCAGCATTACGCAATCGAGCAGTAAAAATTCAAACATGAATCATTAAGATATAAATCAATTGCGGGACACGCTCTTTACCAAAGCTAACTTAGCACAGAAATCGGAGTCGAAAATAAAATTGCACTTTGATAAGAATACTAGAAATAATCGAGGTAATTTGATTATTTTCCATATTATATAAACTAACTTCTGTAGCAATTCTGTAGAATGCATGGATTAATGTAAAACATTGTTTATAATTTACAAAAAGCTGATCTTACTTAAAAAATAGTGCCTCAGGCGTGTTTTTATCTTTTCAATCTTATCATAAGGGATATGCCTAGGGCGGCCAGTGCTTAAGGCAGAGGATAACCGTTCTTGCGTATAACGCCACAAAATCTCACTACCGTTAGTGATATATCAGAATATTTCGAACAGTTAAACAGAAGAGTCTGTAGAAATTCAGCAATCTATTCAGAACGACGGGCGGAAAACGCTCGCGCTATTTTCGAGACCAGCCGATAGCGTTCGACTACTATCGAGTGAACTCGATTGACGACTATGTCTTTATTTATAAAAGGGTCGAACATTTTGAGTTGAAGTGTAAAACTTATTTAAGTTATTGTAATAACCGTTTATTAAATCCAAGAAAGATAAAATTGGGGTGTTTTGGGTGTTTCCCATTTCGATGTTAATTTGTACAATTTCTTCATGAATGTTAATCTTCAAGACGTCAAGCGTACGTGGGAATTTGATACATGCTATAGTTTTCAGACAGCTCCACAAACAGAAGTTAAGTGCGGTAAAATCCGGCAACCATTTTTGAGTCGATTCGTCCTGAAAATATTTCTTTCAAAACTTCGTGTCCACTGCTGTATGGGATATGGCATCGCCTTGTTGGAACTATAATGCCTCCAAATCTAGTTCATCCAACTTAGTCGCAAGAACTTGCTAGAAGTGCTTTATACCATTCACATCGCCTTGTCATCTTCGAAGGAAAAGCGAATTCCGCACCAAACATCGACCTTTTGACCGAGCTAAACACGTTCATGAATGTCACGAAGATTGTTCCTCTTATTCACAGTTCCCTTGGAACAGAAGCAAGCTTCGTCGCTCATTATCAACTTTTTCCAAAAGTTTACCTTGGCTTCACCAAATTTTTGGCGGTTTTTGCGCATTAAAACCCTTTCGTTAGCCGAGTAGCTACAGTTTACATACAGTTTGTATCTCGTAGGGATAAAAATACAAATCAGCGTGCAGAATTATTTTATTGCCTTTTTAGACAATCCTGATTGCACCGCAGTGGTTGATGCCCTACATCTTTACAAACACGATCAAAGCTGATCAATCCGTACGACATCTGTCACGTTCCATTTTTGTCACAACGCTGAAAAGTTTTTCTCCGGTCATTTCGATGCTTCACACAAAAAAAAACCGAAGAATTGTTTTCGAAAACGTTTTAACAAGATTCACGTGTTCCTGTATCGTATATTGCTTTACAATCAAACTGCTAAAAGCACCTAACAAAAATGGTGAATGGCAGAAAATAATAAAATAACACCGGCTTTTTAATACGTGGTTTAATTTTACCGTATCCATTAGTTTTGCGAGAAAAGTTCTAAGGAAAAAATTGACGACTCTAGGCTGCCCATAAGGTGACGTTATGTCATCACTTTTATGGAATTTAGTAGTTGATGTCCCATTAAGAGCACTTAATTGTGCCCAGGGCACTGTTAGGGGTGTTACGCAAGATACTCTGAACACAACAACTAACTGGGCCAATCATCACCACATGGTGATTAATCCCAGCAAAACGGAAGTGGTGCCCTTGATCAGGAGGAGCGCTCCAATTCATGCACCTCTCTTCATTAAACAAAACTCTTTATGCTGGAATTCTAATGTTACATATTTTGGCGTAATTCTCGACCAACGCCTACATAGAAATACTACATATCTGAACGAGCAAAGAGAGCGACAGCCATCTTGTGGATATGCCGCCACTCTTATGGGGCCACAATGGGTTTGACACCTAAAGTGGTACATCAACTGTACACGGCTGCGGTTATACCAGTCTTGACTTATGCATCACTAGTTTGGTGGCCAAGCATAAGGAGCCAAAGCAACTATACCCACATCAACTGCAGCTCTGGAGGTGGTGCTTAATTTGCCTACTTTGTGCCTTCAGGTATGGAGGCTATGAAAGCTGCATCAAAACTGATTCAATGCAAATGATGTCGTGTCATGGCTGGGTGCACACTTCAACCATTAACAGCTTACCAAGCATATGCAGGGGTGCGCGTGATAGTGTTACCCCAGTTAGGGCCTTCAACACTATGTTTTACAATTCCTGCCATGGTGAATTAGGACTAATAATCTACATCAACTGCTTAATTCCCATGGCGTACTCTGGTTCACAGATGAGTCAAAATTTAGCAGCTCTGCCTCAGCAGGTATTTGCAGCAAATATCTCAAAATGGAACTAACCATTCTATTACGGCCAAATGTATGTAAATTGGACTTGCGCAGAAAAATGCATTATTGTGGCCCTATCGAATCCTTCATCATCCAAATTGTGTGGGAATGCTGGTAGTACTTACAGGTCCGAGCATGTAGGAACAACAAAGTGATTATTTACTGGAACTCTGGCATCGGGGATAGCAGATAATAAAAAAGCAGATTTGTCGGTCAGAGCGGGTATCGCTTTGCAAACGGAGACCCCCAGCATCGGCTTACCTGATTCTCTTATAAAATCTGCTATTTTGAGGCCGACCTGTTCATCATGTTCAAATAATGGTGGGATGAACAAATCTTTAGATAAGCTAGCGCTCTAATTTTAAGTCTATGCTCTAAATAAACGCAAGAGAGAGAGAGAAAGAGAGAGAGCTCTAGCTTCAACAAGCACCTAAACACAATCGGAATCCACCAGGATCTTTTTGTAAGAAATGTGGCGAGGATGATGAAACGTTTTTCCTCTCATATTGCCCAGCTTTGGGCAATGTCCGATAAACCGTTGGATCTCAATTCCCTAAGCCTAACGAAATTTTAAACGGTCTCCCACTTAGGTTGCTGAGGTTTCTAAAAATCCTAGGACTTCAAGGATGGTAGTTAATACAAAGCGTCTAACACCCTGAGTGTCGGTTTATTAATCGTTAATCGAGTCTATCTTAACAACAACAACAGTAAGGGAAAATTCAAATTCATTACCAAGAAAATCGATTAGGTTTTGGCCATCTCATTTTCTCTTTTTATGTGACTGGCGCTTAAGGTTGCGAAAATTCCCTCATGACTTCATGCGCAATGAGCACTTCGCCATGCCTATTAAAATATATCAGAACCTGGAGGTGTTTTAACTCCCAATGGAGTTTCTAATATGCTAAAAGTCACATTCATATGTCCACGACGACATACTTTTAACCTTTGTTCTTTGGGTTCAGAAGCAAAGATGCCGAGCGCTGAGACATTGAAGGCGGCTTTTTCCACAGGTTCTGACTTTTCCAACGTTTTATTTATTTCGTAATATTCTCTTCTTACGTGAAACGTTGTTAAATTATATCAGAAGCATCCCATATATATTTCACTTCTACTTTGTTGACATTTAACAGCCGTGTTTTCGCAGTAGGGTTGCAAAGATATGAGCAATTTTTTTATCAAAGCTATTTGTTCACGATGACGACTTAGGGAATATATCGTTAAGAATACGGTAGTGTTTGGTTGAGATTGTAAGAAACTGAGCGATGGAGCTATTATTAATACGAATATTTCTTACAAGATATAAAAGGAACGACTGAGTCAAGTTGTGATAGAATTCCACATGTCAAAACTTGGTACGCTTCGTTCTCAGAGGTTGGCTTTCTAACACCGGCATTTTTACTCGGACATTCTAACAGTTTTTGCATAATTTAGGTAACGAGGTCGCAGGTTGACGTTAGTCGTCGAAAACCAGTAAAGAAACAACACCATTGATACTGAAGTATGTATATTGATGCTGCTGTTTTTTTTGAAAAGCTTTGGCTGCGCAAATCAAGAGTGCCCAACATTGTAACTTTAGTAATATATTTTCTTCCACTATCACTGTTTGAAAGTGGGCTTAAACATTTGGCATTGAGCGTAGAAAAACCAAGCAAAATGTGATGACCGCATCTAGTCATCCTAGCCCAAGATGTAATTTCTGAGAGCTGAAGAGGTTCCTGTATTTAATATTTCTACAAATAGGCTTGGCTTAGTTGTGAATTGCCATTTTCCAGCAATGCCGCAACCAGGCAGGGCGCTAGCACCTCCCAAACTTTTCTTAGCTACAGAGTTTGTTTGTCTGTTTTGTGGATAAGGCTTCAGGATGCAGAAATTCCCTTTGCCTTCTTAGGGCTAGAACTTTTATACAGTTATTTCTACATGCCTACTAGAATTTTGCCGAATCTGGAGGGAGTTTTAACGTGCCAAACATCACATTGACATGGGAGTTACGATTTTACTCCCTTATTCGAGAAGGCGTTTTTTTAAGTTTTTCTCTGCTAAAAAATTTACCGACCCTGATTGGGTTTGAACCTGCATCCCTTTGGTGTAGAGGCGATTTTCCCTTTTTCTTGTTGCTGTTCGGTGACTTTGTTTTGTGAATAATTAAATTGTTTCCCTTCTTAAAGCACTCAACTTTTTATTCTGCAAAATGTATGATTTCTTCTTAATTAGAAAAATTTCGTTCCATCCCCGTTTTTTAAATTGTAATGACAGTTACCCCCCGGTTGTTACCTCAATACTATGTTGGGCGCCAATGTAATGAATAGTTTTGTTCGGTATAGTCGATAGTTGTTTCTTAAAAGACTTGCGCTCAACTGCCAAGGCCTTTTGGCCGGGATGACAAAAATTTAGCTGAGAATTTTTATTTTTAATCTATCGAAAATCACATTGGTACAAGACCTACGATGTTATTTTCTTATCTATGTAAAAGGATTGTCCTTTAAATTTTTTCGCTGAAAAATTACCGTCTTTGCGTGGGTTTGATCCCGAGTCCTTTAGGCAGAGAGGCAACATTATTAACTATTAATTATTTTGCGAAAACTGGTTAAAATTGACGATTTGTTATTAATTAGAAGGTTTTTAAAAACTGTTTTTCGAATTGTACCTATAATAATTACTTATCGATATTTACTTTGACACATGTTGGATACCAATGTAACGAATAGGTTTGTCAGGTATAATAGGTAAGTAGTAACTATCAAGAATTAATGGAGTTTAGCTGACAAATTTTAATCTACAGCACGTCACATGAGCACGAAACCTACGATGATAATTTCTTATCTCGAAAAAGGAACGAATTTAAAATTCTCTGGTGAAGAATTATCTTAGCCGGTTTTGAATCCGAGCCCTTTACCATTGCCCATCTTTTAAAACTTAATAATTTCTTAACTAGGAGAATTTTTTAAAATTTCGTTCCGTTTCCGTTTTTCGAATTGTATCGATTATTGTTATACTAACCCCCACGTTGGGCGCCAAAGTAATGTGTTCGATCTAGTTGGTAATTAATCTTTAAAAGTTTAGGCTTCAGCTGTTAGGGTAATTTTTACAGGCTTACTAGAATTTATTCGAGAATTTTTAACCTGCTAATGTCACACAGACAGAAGTCCTAAGATGCTATTTTCTTACCCAAGAAAGCGTACTTTTAAATTTTTCCTTGACTGAAAAAATAAGAAGTTCGGCTGCGTTTGAATCCGCATGCACTGAGATAAGGCACCGACGTCAACGGGGTACCTATCCTTTCCAGAATGTTATTGCAATTTAATCATGTCCTCTCATTTCTTTTTTTGAACCTGTATCTTGCTTTTGCTAGTATATTGGATGTTTTTGATATTGTACAAGATTTGTAGCTATTGACACTTTGTAAAGGTATTTTGAGGTTTAATGCAGTATATGTACGCAGGGAAGGATCTAAGTAATTCAGACACACGCCTACAAGCGTCAAAATTTCAAAATTATTAATATTTTATTGCATCGGCAACGAGGGCATAATAATACGTTTAAAGCACATTTATTGAGTGTTTTGAGCTGCGCCACATACCACATGCTATAAGTTTTTGCTCTGGATCCTTTAGGGGCTTAAGTTGGCAGTGTTCGTTGGTTTGAACAAAATGCCAAATATCCAAATTTCGCAGCTAACGCTATTTAGGTAAAAATTGTACATTTCCTAGAATCTCTCGAAAATGCATTTTCGTTTTTGATATTTGAAAAGGGAATATCAAAATTCTAAATTAACACCAAAGCGAAGGATATTTAAGAAAACTAAACAATCAGAGCGAGAATAATATTTAGAAACTAAATTAGTGCAAGCGATAATTTTTAAATTTCTGGGTTACATTCTTTTTTTATATAACAAGGCGGTATATTGGAATTTGGTAATTAAAATAACGTTGTATGTAAAGAATTTTTATTTACTGCTAAATGCGATATGTTTTGTAAATTTTGTGGCTTAAAAATGCTTATGTGTTAAATAACCGTAACGTAGGAGTAATTTAAAGGAAAAACTAAACGACGTAATGTTCCAAATATTTTAGACTTTTACTTTTGCCGCAGTATTCTTATAACAAATTAGGATTTTATCATTTTACTCAAGTTTCTAAAAACAATACCACAATTATTTAAATTCCGTCATAAACTTCAACTTGACCTTTACCTTTATATGCGTATGCGGCATTTGAGAAAGATTAAAAAGAAAACTTTTGTATAATTTTTTTCCTAAGGAATAATGTCGAATTTAGTAACGTAATGATAATTAACCAAAAGTA
>JAHWXV010132886.1:0-12631 GCA_024586415.1 Phrixothrix hirtus | reverse complement strand
TATATATATATATATATATATATATATATTGACGTGCAAATATCCTAATTACAATTTTCTGTAATTATAATAGAGCTTATCTACGACATCCAAATATTTTCAAGTTGCACACTTTTACTGTTTAATATGCAAGTGTAATTGATATAAATAGGTTGCAAAAACTTAACTGCAGTCAATATGGGTGAAATTTGTTAAATTTTCATGGAGCATTTACCTTTCCATTGCTTAATAGCTAGGAAAATGCTGTTTAGGTTACGTCAATTAGGGCACCAGCTACGTTTTTATTTTTTTGTAACACTATGATGTATAGGCATTTATCTACTATTTATAAAGGAGCTATGAGTGCGAATTCTAAGTTTATCCTTGACTCGCAGATATTTGCTTTACATTTGTTTAAGGCAGAAAATCATTATAATTTGTAAATAACTTAATGATATTGGAAAGAGAATTTTATTACTGCGTACGTAAAATCTATCCAATTATTGTTTTACGTTGTTTTTCAATTATTGTAATTTTTAATATTATGAACATCATTTATGCTTTAGAAGTTCATATATCAAAGCAAATTTTGAAGCAAAAACAGTTATTTTCCATTAACGTGACAATACGAAAATCATTATGTCAATTTGTTGAATTTATTAGTATATTAATATATATTAAAATATGTGTCAAGTAGTTTACACTAGGTCAAAATTTTATTTGATTGCAAGATATATACATAAATCAACTTAATGCAATAGAAGATTTTGCAGTAATTTTAAAACTTTTTAACTGCAGAAGCATTAATGTCGGAATGGGAAGTAAGAAATAGTATTCTCTATACTAAATCTGAAAGATGTAAGCTGTTCAACATTTACATCTTCACGAGCAACTTCTGATGAAAGAGTTCAATTTCCATTTTCATTTAATAAATGCTTAAATAAATTGAACGTTGAAACTCATTTCAATGTCAGACGCGAATTAATTATTGAAAGTGCCTTTTTATTTATATTATTCATATAACAAGTTACTTGCGTGTTTACTAAAATTAAATAGACAAAACAAGCTGCGTTTTGATTTATGTAATTCAAAAATACTATTTTTCAACTCTACAGATCAGGTATGACGTTTAAATATTTTTTTAAATCTTCCACGAATAAATGTGTTCTTAGTGTAATAATAAAGTTTAGATTCCTTATAATTAATTAATTAAAGTTTAACTAGAAAATCTTGTATGATTGTTTTTTCTTTAGGTGTTCTCTTCGTTACGGAGTTTGGTAATCATATTTCACAGTTTTAGTTTTATTTTACAACGAACGTTAGATTTTGTTACCTGTGCAAAATTTCTGTAATTAATCAACCTCGTCACCTTAGTTTTTGGCACGTTACCTCAGAGTGGCAAAACTCAAATGACCAGATCATTCATGTAAGTAATAACATCTCAGATTAAAATAAATTGTTATATGAGATATCAATATATTGCTATAAATGGTAAAAGTAAAAGCAATCAAAACAAATAGTTAATAGATACTACTTCCAAGCTTAAGTGAAAATTATTATTTTTGACGTCGATAAATTCATCCAGTATGCGTGAGAGAATATTAAAATTTGGAAGACTAGCTCGCAAGGCCAAGGCGCTATGTTTGACATGTGTGAAGAAATTAATCAAGATAATCAGTAGGAGCTATGTAAGAAATTTAGTAAGCAATTAATTTCTTTTTTAATTACTAATCTAAGGGTAAAAAGTTTTATCACGTTTACCTGAGGGTTGATGTAATTCTTTTCTTTGCGCTAATTCAGTTGTTTCGTTATAAAAACCTACAGTATTTAAGAGCCCGTCTTAAGAAAACATTGACCTACGATAATATTTAAAGAAATTGTTTCCATACGGTTATATTTGATTATCAAATTTTAAAAAAATTTCAATTTTCCCTGGATTATTATGAAGTCGTTTTTTACCGGAATTTTAAGCAAATCAATTCTAATGTACAAACTGTTTCTATGTTCTTTCCGTACATTTTCTGCAACTAATTCATTCTGAGTGCATTAAAGTTTTTACCGCAATATACGAACAGATTAATTTTATCCCGCTAAACTAGTTTGCTTCAACAGTATTCACTAAAACGTAATCTGTGATCCTGCTTAAGACATTCTTACAGCCTGACCGCCCAGATTGTAATTTCAACGCGCTAAAAAGTTTAACCTTTAACCGATATAGTACTAAAACAACTCGTATCATACAATATAAAATCTGTTAGCTTTGCTGCTGTTGCTGTTAACTACGCCTTTTGCGCCAATTCGTTCTTGTATTTTGCGTATAGAAACGAAACGAAATTTTGATTTTCACGGTTACGAAAATAATAATAGTCCAATTGAATTAGGCTTTGATGAGGAAAGAATTGTGAACAGGAATTTCTTTGTCCTTGTGTTTTAAAAACGAAGCCAAACGTATCAGCTGAATTTGTTAAGGTGGCCTTTAAAAATAAAAAGTCAAACAATTGAGATTTCTTTTAAAAATCATATTTGGGAACGATTTGCCCTATATTAAAGATATACGTACTTATACAAGTATAAATTACCTACAAAATACTCTGTGTGAAGTTAAAAGTAGAAATTGTTCTAGTTTTCAAGTTTTTACAAAACTATTAATCTAAATTTTTTAACTTCATGCAGATTTACGTATTTTAGTTCTTGATCATTACCTACTTTTTTCTACTTTAAGACTAACAGTTCCCGAGTTAAAACGATTTTTCAAACATGCTACATTTCTTCGCCATACTATTTTGATAACCAATTTAAGAAATTTAACAATACCTTAGTCCAAAAATATTTGTCCGAAATTTCTTACTAAAGCTCTACTTTTTAACTTCTCCGATATACAGGGTGTATACGTGATGTCTCCTTAAACTTTTAGACGCATTCTTTGATTCAAAATAAGAAAAATAATTCATATAAACATATATCCGTAATCTCTTCGTTTACGAGATATAAGCAATTTAACATTTAAAAATATGAATTTATTTGTTTTATGTTAAAAACAATGAATAATAACAATAAACATCAAAGTAACTGTTCGAAATGTTCACCTCCAACTGCGATGCACGCTTCAACGCGTCCTCTCATTCATTCTCGCAAACGACCAAAAATTCCTGGAGTATGATGAATTATTTGAAAGCCTTCTTCAATGCGTTCTCGAAGGGTCTGTATGTTAGGAATTGGAATAGTACCATAAATCAATGTTTTGAGGTGACCCCAAAGGAAGATGTCCAGCGGATTGCAGTCTGGAGATCTGGCAGGTCAATTAATCGGCCCAGCTCTACCAATGCAATGATTTGAGTACCTGACATTGAGAAATTCTCTTGCTGTTCGACTAAGATGTGGCGGAGCACCATTATACATAAACCAGGAGTGAAGACGAAGTTCCAATGTAACATCCTCTAAGACTTCTGGTAAATTGTCCTCCAGAAATCGCTTGTAGGTTTGTCCGTTAAGTGTTTGTGGCAAAAAGAAAGGACCAATCAAATTATCTCATATTATACCTGCCCAAACTCTAGAAGAAAATTGTTGCTGATGCCGAGATTGAACCACGGCGCGAGGATTTTCTATTAACTATTGGTGATTGTTATGGCAGTTCATGCATTTTTCGTAAGTTTTGCTTCGTCAGTGTAAAGAATTTTAAATTGAAAATCAGGATTAACACATTGTTCTATAAACTGATTACAAAGAATTACTCTGCGTTGAAAGTCACTTTCTAAGAGTACCTGTACTTTCTGTACATGGTATGAAAATAACAGTTGCTGTAGAAGAACTTTCCATACTATCACGTGGGACACTTGCATTTGTAACGCTACATCCCTAGTGCTACTTTTTGGATTTTCTTCAAATCTGTGTAAAATTTCCTTCTCGAGCTTAGAATGTGCACCAATATTGGAAAGATCATAAGCAAATTTACCTGTTTCTCACAAGCGACGTTGGATAGGAGAAAATGTTTTTCTATCAGGAATCCATCTTTGAGAAAAAGATTCTATGTACAGACGTTGTGCTTCACTGGTATTTCCATTTGCGCGATCGTACATAGAATGTATGTTAGTCATCTCAGCATTTGTGTAGCGTTGATTCATTTGAAATGATTAAATTGACAGTAAATAAGTACTAATACATATCACTCAAACAGTTTTTGTTATAATGATAATGATATATGTATATATGAATTATTTTTGTTATTTTGGGTCGAAGATTACGCCTGTAAAGTTTGAGGACAGGTCACGTATACACCCTGTGCAATAATATAGTATTAGATTGGGTTACAATTTTACGTACCAATTTTAACATGTCTTCGTATTTTGAAGTCACCTGAACACGGTCATACCAATTTTAGCATGATGACTAGCTCTCTGTCTGTGCTGGATCTTTCATCTAGGTTAACACAAAAACAAATTAACATATTACTCTAACTTGTCTACTGGCAAGGTTCTCACGAGTCGAAAAACTTTGGTAGTAATTGGTAAATAGGACTAATTAAACCCGGAGGTAGAACAAAAAACTTCTAAATAGGTACCATAATTTTATATAATTATTATTCAATATAGCGAATTTTTAAAAATCTGCCAGGAATTGTTTTGTCTACGATAACTCAAATACGACTTAAGAGGCTATACCAGTCGATATCGTAATTCCAATGCAGCTCCCTTAAAAATGGATAAAATTGAATGCAGTTTTCGGTATATTATTTAGAAAAGAACCCAGAATTTGGGACGGCTATTGTTTTTCTCTAAATATTATACTTTTTATTTTAAGAGGCAAAAAGTTAAATTTTGTATTATCAAGACCTGTCCCAAATTAAGGAATGTACTTAGGGATATTATGTGAAATTTCAGTCCTAAATGGCCAAAAATTAAAGAGTAGTTTGAGAATTGCGAAATAAAATTTATGTATTCAACTAATTACGCCACCTAAATCGGTAAACCAATACACTGTTTATAACCTATTAGCGGGCGCCTGCCGTTGTGAAATATACAGCACATAATTCGACGTAGTATTTTAATTTTGAGTGTTATTTGTAATTGTTTAGTGTAGTTTGCAAGCAATGCTTGAGTGAATACATTTTAAACTATATTAACTTAAAAATGGGAATATATTCTAAATGTATTCCTTTTTCATTATTTTCAATCATTTTCTCCAGTATTCCTTGTGTAAAACAATAGTTGGAGATGTATTCCACTCTAGCTCGTCGTTTTCTTCTCAATCCAACATTTTTTGCTCTAAAAGATTTGTGTAACAAATTTAAATTTATAATTATAAAAATATCTTGGAATTTTTATAGTAATTAGATACGCAATAATAAAACAATAAGTACAACGTATAATTGACTGTAGGTCATTATTGTATTCGATTTTTACACGAAAATTTGCAATTTTTTTTCGAATTAGTTTAAAAATATTTTACAAAGTTGTGTTCAATTAAAGCTTTTTATTTTCCGGGCAACTTGATACTAGATACTAGATACTAGATACTAGAAAACACCGTTTTCTTCATAAAATATACGCAAGCACTTTTATTTATTTTAATTGTAATTTTATGTAATTTTATACTCCTACGTTTTGTGAAATGTTTTTTTAGTTGGTATATGAAATAATTGTTATAGTTTTTCATAATAATAAAAAATGCATTTTAATATTATGAATCAACTTGTTTTGTTTTTTCTAAATACACTGAAATTCGTACGCCACTGTACACACACGCTGTCGTATTTACTACGTTTGCAAATACTTTTATACCATTACGCGTTTGTTTTCTCATATACTAAAATTAACTCTGTTCTTTATTAAAACGTGAAGTGTATGACGCAATCTTAGGAACGTATGGAGTAGCTTTGTAATGGTCGTGTTGAAAACGCAGGGTGTTCTGGTGGAAATATGCATAACTGGTTGTTGGTATAGAGGCCTCTTAAAAGATTTCTTTCAAATTTAGAGTGTATAAACTACGTTAGATTCTATTGAGTTAAGAATCTGTTGGTATAATTTAAATGTAAATGAAAATAAATAATTAATACTTACCAAACAGAAATTATTTTCTGTGTTAACCCACTATGTGACAATAATTCAACTTCGTATTTCAAAATAGATGTTTCGAAGAGACGAACCGCAATTATTTCTCAAATGGATTTGAAAATATATCAAACTTTGGAGAAACTGTTACTACAATACCACATAATTGGTAGAAACTGAATACAAAGGTACTAGTTGTTTTAAAAAGACACAGATAAATATCATAAAAATTCGCCCAGCGGGGAATCCAACACGGACCTCCAGAATGGATTTCAGCTGGGCGGTTATCGCATTATCGAACTTGGTTTATGTTAAAGTAGAATTTTCTCTTTGAATATCTCATATTAAACTTTTTTTTGATGTAATGATGAACCTGAAATAGACAGATTTATTAATAATATTTAGTATTAGATAGTTAGTTTGCCAAATGCGAGCTCGATGGTGTGCTGAAAATTACACGGGTAGTCTATTCCAAAGGTCTGAGTTCGATTTCCAACTGAGCGAAATGTTTTGATATTTATCTATATCTACTTTTAAAAATAAATCATATTTGTTCTTGAAAATTAGATTTAAAATTGTACTGCTACATATCTAAGAATATTTGATTTAATTTCATCAATAGTTTTGCATTATACCCCAATACATTAATTCAAATTATAAATGTAAGAGAAAATGTTACTCATAATTTATTTTAAATAAATGCAGATAAATATAGAGACGTTATTTTTAAAACTAATGTACGTTTGCAACATTACGACTTCCAACAATAATCAGATGGCATAAATGAAATATGGGATGGCAGTCAGTGACGTAACTGCTTAAAATTATAAGCACGATATGTCGTTACTTTTTTTAAATTTCATATTCAGTATTAACTAATTTTTAAGTATGAATACCTCCTAAACGATTGATTCGATTAAAGTTTTGCAAAAAATTAAGTTCATAAATATATTGAATATTAAAATCGGGTATTCAAATAGATCTTTTTCCTTTCCATATAGATTAAAACCACCAAATGATTTTTTACATTCGCTTACCTAATAAGAAATATTGATATTATTTTCGGCCAAAATTTTCGATGTCGAAATTTTAATGGGAATAAATGTTTTCAGGTCCACGACAGTCTTAAAATCATGTTTTTAGAAATTGTTCTAAACACAATTTTGTATTTAAATTTGCTGCCATCTGCCCACGCAACAGCAACAATTTCATTAGATTCGGATAACCGAAAGTGCTTCTTTATTCTTGTTATTTTTTGGTTTCTCGCGATTTTCTCAAAATAAAGGTAAACAATATTTTAATCATTTGTGAACATTACTTGCATATCTATAATACGTAAGTGAAATTCGGGTGTTGTTTCACCAGATTTTCATTACTTTAATTTCTAGTTTTCATTCAAAAACCTGTTTGAAATCTACAGCAAGGGTTTAATTGTACCCAGACAAGTTCCAAATTTTATTTAATTATTATCATGTTTTATTACTGTAATAAAAAATTGCGATTTTCAAAGCCCACTATCTCAAAAACAATGGTGTTTCGGACACGTTTTTATATGAACTTATGTGCCTAGAATTGTTTGGGGAATACGCAAATAAATTTGTGCTATTATTTTACCACACCCTGTTTAATAATCTATACTAGATCTTTTTTTTTTCACTATCTCCCTTTAAAATTGATCATGAGCCGCCTCCACTATTTATTACATAAATTTTAGGAAAAATCAGCGCGTAGAGCAACTGAAGCTTTTAAAAACTGTACTGATATTATACGTTTTAATTTAAACTCGTGCTTAATTATCAGCGTCTTAACTAAGAGACTGAAATTGTATTCGAAATCTCACATTACAAAAGAAGAGCAGCGAAGCTTGACTATTTTCTGTATTGAGTTTTTCATCTTAAAAGCTTTCAGATTTATAGTTTTAGTTTAAGCAAATGTTAATTACAGTTTCTTTAGAATTTAATCTAGAACCTTAAAAATAAACTTTTTATGCGTATGTGGGTTGTAGTAATAAATATTCTCTGAGACAATAAATAATTATAAAACGATCTAAAGTGTTAAAGGTTTGTTGATACAATCATAGTAGAATAAATACTAGATTCATAAATCTAAACGTACAATTTTTATACTTATACTTATTTTTGAAACATTGCGTTTTTAAACAAAATAATGAGTCCACCTTATCTTTATTGTTAACTATGTAAGAAAGCGATAGTACATATAATAAAACATTCTGTTTTTAACAATATGAAATTGAAATGCTTACATTTTTATGGTACACTTTGAATAAAATAAGAACCAACTGTTGAAGCTAACCAGGTGATATTTATTGATTAAGTTCAAAATAATACAATTACGTAGCTAGTGCCCTTATTAGTGTTCTAAAAATGACATTTTTAATGACACCATTACTATTTTATTTAAAGATGTGTTGAGTTGGTGCGTCCATTATTTGCTTGTCACATGATATGTGACCAAATCTATTTAAGGCATATGATTTTCGCTACATGTTTTCGTTGACACAGTAAATGTTAAAATACATAATATTTACTGCATATTTATGCTTTTGTGTACATTTTCTGAAGTTAAATCGCTTTTGGTGTAGTTTTGATAGCTTGAACTATTATATCACTTTTCATATTATGATAATCATATTCACTATCGTTTAGTCTAAATGCATCTTGAGAGTTTGCGATGGATACAACTGTGTTCTAAATTATAACTAAACTCCGAAACGTCTATGCATTTATCAAAGTTCAAAGTAATTTTCTTATGGGCAGTAATGAGAATGATTAGTAGGAACAGTTACTAATAGAAACTAATAAATTAGGTTTGCTTTCTGTATAGTTAACCTTAGGTAGTAATTTCCCGGCTGGATATGTTGGATAATGCTTTGTTAGGTAATTGGTAACCCCTCATCCCATGTTCTATAACACTTTAGCCAAAATGTGGTTTCCGACACTTAAGTAGCATGTTCACTAACGTTGTGAGAAAACTTGTTCTTGCGTAAAATGTTCAAAATGAAGTATCAAGCGCTGAAAAAATTCTTAACTAATTAGCAGGAAAGCCTAGCAGAAATTGAAAAGCGTTTCGTTGTTGTTTACGGTGACCCTTTCACTTAAAAAGAATGGTCAAAGCAATCCTGTTACGAAGGGAATGCTTTAAAGACGAATCTGGGCCAAGAAGCGATTACCAAAGAAAACAGGCAGGTGACTAAAGGTACAATATTTAGCAAATGATATAGTTTTTCACAAACCACGATATTTAAAATTCTACATGAGCACATTGGTATGATTGAAGTTAGTGATGGCTATCGAAATACATCTATGCTTTCAAATTGTAGAAGAGTGTGGCTTCAAGAAATTGCGTCATCCCACTTACATCCCAGATCTAAGCCATTATTGTCCTTCATTAAATTGAAATCCGACTTATGAGGGAAAAATTCAAGACTTATGAGGCAGACTAGTGTGCAGTTTTGAACATTTTTATAAGACCTAATGAAGAAATGTAATAAATGTGTTAAAATACAACCGGTTTACGTTGAAAAATAAAAAAATGTGCTTTAATTTTTTTCCACTAAATGAAAGTTAGGCTGGTACCTTTTGAAAATTATTACGTAAATGGAACCAAATTCATAATTCGATTAACAAAAAATAAAACTGATGATTTAACTAAAAACGCGGGAACAAATCAGAATTACTTATCTGTCATGCCTTATCTATCGTGACTTACTACAAAGCCACTAGAAAGATATACACTACCACTGATGGACCATTGCTACTTTATGACAAAATGTTAAAAACTTGAAGTAATAAAGTTTCAAACATAGTTAATATTTATTTTTTTATTTAGTAACAGACTTTTTATAATTACAATTAACTACAAGTTTATAAAGCTGGGTGTCTATTTCCTTAGCCACTAGTTTTGAGTTAGTATACCGGTACAAATTGGCAGAAAGAATACGATATTGCCAGGGTTCAAGCCAAGCTGAAATTGTAGAATACAATTTAATTGTTATTCTGTTAACAATATTTGGTAAACTAAACTGTAAAAACTACTGCAGAATTTCACCATCAGAAATGGTCGAAAATTGTATTGGGTTCGAAAAACAATACAGCGCGCGCTCAAGGTGCTGATAATTTTATCCTAAAAATTGATGGTTTTTTTTCTGGGGACATAAGTGATCATAAAGTCACATTAATTACTCGTCCAGGGAATGACAACTGTTTTTGTTGGTACTATATGGCATTGCAGAATCTTGTTAAAAATACCCTTCAACTAAGACATCATCATGTAATTGACTAAAAAAATTCCAAAATTAAATTTTTTTAGCGTTCTACGTTTATAGTTTTTTCGAAAAATGTTACCTTTTTTCGGGACATGGAATTCAAATACAAATTTTTCATGGATATATCAATGATTTCGTAAAATTGTGGTTTCAGTAGACTTGCAGAAGGTTTGTTTATCAAACTCAAGTGGTAAACGTTGATAAGAAATATCTCACTTGGGGTGCATTTTTGGGATTTCCTTTAGTTTATGACAACATCCCAACGATAAATCTGGTAATGTTAACAGCTTAATATTGCACTAATGGCTAATTTTAGTTGCGCAGTTATTTGTGCAGTAATTTAGACAAATCGTTTAAATGACTTTGCTCCATGTTTGAGCAAAGTGGCAGCACATCTTGTCGGTTTCTTCTTTTTACAGAACCAGTGTTTAAGAGATGAGCAATCACCTTCTTCACAAAAACAAGATGGTTAACATCAAAAGCAAGAAGTGATTGCGTAATTTGCCCAAAATAGGAACGATTCGAATAAATGTAATTACCATTTTCATCAAGAATACTATTCCAAAAATAAGTCATTACAATCTGGCATCGTGTTCTTTTATAATAACCGTGATGAAACTTAGTTCACTTTGGTTTAAGAACCATGAAGAGCAAATAAAAGAAAAACAATTCCATAGTATTTTACAAACACAATAACTCCTTTTCATCAAATCTTTTGAAATTAATACCGGTAACATTCAATGTTGCAGTGGGCGGCGTCCCCTTAAATAATTTATATATTGCTTCATACCCTTCCTAAATGGTTTAGAGTTGACTTCAAATCTTAGATATTTTTTTCTTGTGCGTTCATCTAGTATATCCATTACTTATGCTGCGGTGGCTGTGATGGTGTTTTAAAAATAATATTTTTTTTATTCAACGCCTACTTTGCATAGTTATCTAGCATACATTGGACATTATTACAAATTGAACAGTACCGATTGAATAGCTCGATCGTTTAAAAGAAAATTTTCCTACCAAATTTCAAGTTTGGCTAAAAAGAAAAACAATTTCAGTCTAAAGTAGAATAGTGATTGTAAACAGATAACTTTTTTCTTTTGGTCGCTTATTTAATAAACATTATTTATCTTTGTCCCAACATTTCAAATTTGGATTTGTCGTTTCATAGAAAATGTTGACGTTATTCTATGGTTTATGATGAGCTCTTAAGTATTTCAAGTGATTGTCAACGTCTTTTGACTGTACTTACAGAATTTACTTACCATGACACCAATTAAATTCATTAGATATTTCGGAGTGTTCGTCGGTTTTTTAAGTGAACCTAGACGCTTGGAACTTCAAGACCATTTGTTGATAGAGTCACTAACTTAGGTTTTTTCGTAGTTTCTTGACTTGCATTTATCTTAATATAAAGTATCACCGATCATATTTTCGTGCTTTATAGTTTATGAATAGATTTGAATTATAACATTCGAAAAATGGATAATAAAACTACGGTCTCTGAAGTAAATTGATGGAATTGAGATTAATGTAGACGTTGTAAGCAATCCCGGAAACAATTTAAGGAAACACCTAACAACATGCAGTTCTAAAAACATGAACCTAGTAGGAGCCAAATTTTAAAAGTACATCAAAGTTCTCAACTTGTATAACCATCTTCTACTGGTAAAATGATAAATATTGGCGGTTCACTTTGAAACCTTGTATTTCAGAAATTAATACACCTAGTTCGATAAAACTAAGTTTATTTTAATAACAATTAAGCTTTGTATAAGTGTGCTGAATTTCAAAATTTTCCAAAGTTGCATTCGCTGGTAAATATAAAATATGTTCTAAAAAATGTGTTTTTCATTGATACTTTTACGAATGTCGAACTTCAAAAATTAAATTAACAAAAACCATTCATCCAAAGCCGTTTATACTTGGGTGTATAATTTAGTGGGCACAATTATATAGCGACAAGAAATTATAATGCTATTGGGTTATTAATAACGAAATTACAATCAATAATTGCAAACGACTCTATTTCGCTCATTTGAAGAGATATTGAAAATATGCTTTCTACTCATTACACAGGTAGAGAAATTAACACGTAAGAAGAAAAGATCTGCTTAAAAGAAAAACTGTGTAGACCTGTAGAGATCAAAAGTTTATGCGAAAGAGCGCTCCGAAACATTCCGCGAGGAGAACGGGAGCATAAACCAAAGCTACACTGTGGGCGGATAATACGAGGGTTGCCTTTTAAGTAGTTACAAAAACTAGGAAAGAAAACAAATTTTTTGGAACAAACTGTTTTATTGTTTTTCAAAATATTCACCTT
>JAHWXV010132851.1:0-10969 GCA_024586415.1 Phrixothrix hirtus | reverse complement strand
ACATATATATATATATATATATATATATATATATATATATATATATATATATATATATATATATCAAACTGCACATTTTAGGTTATAAGTGCACTGACCACTAACTTCCCTTTAATTTAATTATAACAAACCTCCAAAAGGACACTTGTATCCATATAATTCTATACATCAGCAACCTTAAATTGTCATCATTGCGTCGTTCTTCGCCCGTGGTTTGATTAGGATTTACTACGCTTAATATAACAGAACTGAGGAAATTGTAAATGTTTCTCAATTAAAATCTAATCAGAATTTGGATTATTTAATTTGTAAACATTGCTGCTTTAATCCAATCTGCTGCAGTAGAAATAGGTAATCTTATGAAATACATTGTCGGAAACACAATAAAACATCGTAACTAAGAAACTTAGAAAAGAACGGTTATTCATCTGCATGACGCTTTATTTCTCAATATAATAAAAAGGACCAAAACATTAAGAATTATGCTTTCGGGAGAGATGCATTTATAATTTAGTCTAGTGACTACTGCGGTCAATTATTTTGATAAAATATCAGTTACGAGGTTTCCGTCGTTTTATAATATAGGAAGACACAAGATTTGGTGTCAACAAACAATTAGAACAAAATAGATTATTTAAATCAAAATAGCATTCTGCGGGTATGTATAAACCGACAGCTAAAATACGAGTACAATACTTTAGTACATACATACACTTCTAATTTAAATTCTATTGTTGTTCATGGAAATTATTGACATGAAATTGGTGGTAATTTTGGTTAATACATGATTAAATCTTTTTATTTTTATCTATATTCTATCAAACGTAATATCTCACAGGGTAGAGGTTTTCTCCTAAGTATTCGAGTTGATTTGTCTATACTGAACAAAACCACTTAGATAATACTTAAGCGCTATAAGACTGTTACAGTAGATACAGGTTTTAATTCTAGTATAATAGTCGAAAGTAGTTAAAAAAATAATATTTTGAAAAATTCATAATTCAGATAATTTACCTTATACGGTATATGGTTCCCAGCTACACCCTTACACATTGATACATACTCAGCATATGCATTGATACTGATATTAATGCAATGCTTCTACCTCCGTTGTGGTTTATCCTCTCCCTAGATATTTATCAAAAACTATAATAGTGAACACAATGGCAAAACTAATAGATGCATTGGTTAGCGTCTTGTTCCTATTCGTAACTGCAGCAAGTGCTGAAAAGAATTACCTCCTTTTTTAACGAAATGTTCATAGTTGCATGTACATAAATCGTCCCGGGTATAGGCAAATTTTCAGTGAAGCATAAGTGCTAAAAGTATATTGTTCGTACCCTGAGAAGCTTTTCTTGCTGTACAGTATAAAATAAACCCATCATCAACTAAGTTTTGTCAGAAAATTAGGTAAGAAGGTAAATTTAACATTCTTGCCAAAATTTGGCGAGAAATTAAAACTATCAACTTAGAAAAGTTTATAATTCAAAGCATTAGATAAGTTGAAGAGGCTAGAAGAACGAGGGTAAGAGTACTATGAGATCGTTCCAATACAGACTGTACTAGGTATGTCGCCAAAGAACAGCGGTGTACGTGTGTGAAATAGATTTTTTGACTTTGAAGTGTGCGGCTGTTTCCGTCAGGTGTCTTACTTCAGATATACTTGTGCGCACGTGTAAGTATTTTCTCTGTTCATTTTACAATTGTGCCTTTTACAGTTTAAGAATTTTCGCTGCCAAATTTTGACAGTTAATTATTTTTGACTATACTATTTGACATTTATATTATTTTGGTTACCTTGATTGCAGTTATTAATATTTTTCCCTAGTTACAATTACTTTTTAATTAAACCAAGTAGTTTAGTTAGGTGTTACTTTATACCTAACAAAACTAGCAGTTTGATACCAATAAATTGTTAACAATACCTGTTGAAAGATGAAAGATGTCTTCCGATCCTGCGGGACCTTCAAACGAGGAGAACATAATGCAGCTTTATTCCAAGCTGACAACATTCATAACAATATCATACAATTGACAGCCACATTTAAGATTTCAAGTGCAGGAAGGCATAAACTAATTACAAGGTATGTAAAATATAGGAAACACACCAAGGTTGTGATCCTGGATGAGGACAGTAAGACTGCACGCTCTGCTGGAGTAACTGAAATCCCCGACTCAGGCATTAAATTTGCTAGCACTCAGTTTCCCATTCATAATCAAAAAAATTAAGGATTTTCCTCTGTTAAACCAGCCCCTCAGGTATTTTACGACATTATTATTGTAAGGTGATACATATTCAATCAAATAAAGAAACCTTAAACTTACATCTACAATCATTAGTCTTCAACCATTAAAGATTAGTGTTCGATCTTTCGTGTTTTATTTTAACAATATACGTATGGGTGTGGTTGTGTGCGACCTTCAACGTGTTATGATCGGTTGGTTTACGTCACAAAAGACATTGACCTCGCGTGGAGTTTGTATAAAAATCATCCTGAGTGGTGTTTGTAAACGAGAACGAAGAAAGGTTTGACATCAAGGTTTTTTGCTTTGACGAGACTCGAAATAAAATTTATAGGATGATTACTTGGAATTTTTAAATTAGAAAGGCGAGAAATGGATACTGTTGACAAATAATGGCTGTAGACGGAATGCGTTTTCGTGATGGAATCAAACGGGTTAAATGCGTAATATCTGCGGTGTTAAAAAAAATGTCTCGCGCGCGTCATCATAATGATATACAACGATACACGAGGAGGATTGTTAAAGTGTAAAAGAAGTATAAGCGGTCGTGGTGCGGTCAACAGTTTAATTAACAAGTTACTGGTGGAATTACACATTTCAGGATACAGTTATTGCGGGCCGGACACGAAGCTTGAAGCCAGATTAAAGAGAGGAGACCCTGGTGTAAATTTACTCGGTAAAGCCTGTAAAGATCATGACATTTCGTATAGAGATAGCAACGATTTAAACGATCGGCATCGAGCTGACTTGATGTTACAAGAGAAGGCTTGGAATAGAGCTAAATCCAAAGACGCTTCTCTAGGTGAAAGAATAGCAGCCGTTTCTGTAGCTGGAGCTATGAAAATGAATTGTAAATTTAGCATGAGCGTGACAAGTTTCCGACGTAGACGGTATCTCGGTAAGAGGCGTGCAACTAAGAGACGTAGTGGTGGAACTTTAGCTTTTACTAAGAAAACAAAGTCTCGAGGACGAATAGTTAAATTTAAACTTAATCTACTTAACAAAATAAGGGTTGCAATTAAGCGAAGAGGAGGTTCGCGTAAAGGTAGAGGCATTGGAAGTTTGATAAAGGTGACTTTAAATGTAGCTCGAGCTATGATTAAAGAGTCGGGTGGCAAACGAAAGGCACGGACGCCTTGGATTATGCCGCTACCTAAAACGGGTGGAAAATCATACCTCTAACTCCCTTGTTTGCTGGGCTTTCGGCACTCGGCGCGTTAAGCGGCGGAGCTACAGGTATCGCTAAAGCCTTTAAGGATTTTTGGGATGCAAAAAAGCTTCAGGAGGAAGCAGGTAGACATAATAGAATGGCAGAGGCTATATGCATAGGAAAGAAAGGACCCGGACTCTATTTAAAACCGTACAAGACAGGTAGAACTTTGTACTTGCGATGCCACGAGCGTTCAAAAAACTCGTAAAATTACCTCGCCGTGCCTTAACCGGCGTGGACTTGTAAAAATATGCGGCGAGAGTTCCGTACTTTAGAGGCGTTTTTATGCGTGATGATTTACCCAGGAAGGCGCATTTAAACGATTCTGCAATTATAAATTTGGAGGATAAAGATGATACGGTGATCCATTGGGTTTGCTTCGTGAAACAAGGCTTCAAAGCCCTTTACTATGACAGTTTCGGCAATCTAAACGCACCCATTGAAGTTATGACGTATGTTGCCGATTTTGATATCTACTATAATTATAAAATAGAACTTTAACTTTTTCGTGTGTGGGCATCTATATCTTAACCTTTTATATAATAGCGTCGACGTTAATGTAAAATTGTAAGAAGGACTCGAGCTGCCCTAGTGAAAATGTCAATTACGTTTAGCCTCGAAGGTGTCAGAAATGTGGTCAGTTATAATATACATCCACCGATCGAATTGGACCCTTATAGCAAATACGTTTTAGGGTAGATTGGTTTCTACGGATGTAATTAGATTCGCAACATCACCAGCAAAATGACCCTGTATACTATAGACACCCTAATTGGCCCGCGGATAGAAAGACGGAAGTGATTAGGATTAAACATGGAGCTTACAAAATTACTGAAATAAACGATTACTTACGAAAAGTGTTTATTAAACGACTTCTTACAACATCGGTTGAGGGTATTGAAGCTGTTCATGGTGATGATGATTATAAAACTAATGATACGTCCATTTTCACCTTATCTCAAAATAACAATATACTGCAATGTGTTATCAATAGCATGTTCGACATCGATTTCGAGCAATCTGGAAACATAGGACGAATGTTAGGCTTTAGTTCCAAGTTTCTTGAAGCTAATACAGTTCATTATTCTGATTTGGACGTGCAAATTATAAAGCATGCGAATTTAAATCTGGATTGTAACATAATAGCGGGGTCCTATAGAAACGGGGAAAGAGTAAGGACTCTGTATGAAGCCGACATTTCCGTACTTCCCGGGTTTAGATTGAATGAGATACCAGCTAATCCTACCTTTTTAGAAATGAATACGAGCCTCATAAGTAACATTACCGTATCAATCGTGGATCAGCGATGTGAAGCTAGATTTCGGCAGTGAAAAGCTTTCGGTGTGTTTGAAAATGCGAAAAAAGGAAGGAAGCAGAAAATGGGGACAAATTTCAGTAAAATAACCTAAACGGAAGCAATTTATTCAATTACTTTGTACCTTTCGGTGAGCAAACACCTATACATTCACAATCGGCAGCGTTCGCTACGCAACCGCGTTTAAATAAAAAGAAGAAGAAGGAGTAAAAGTAAAGCGAAGTGTTTAAGAATAATCAGAATAGCGCTAGCAGTAGTAAGATAGCCAATACCCAACTTAACGTTTTCGATGGTTCCTTTTCTGACGAGTCGACTACTAAATACGAAACCCATGTGTATCTTCCGTACGGATCGAGAACTTTCGGCCTGTCTGATGAAACACGTATTCGAATACAAAGTCAAAATTTAATAACGGATACTCACAATAGCTACATTTACATAGAAGGCGAGATGAGTGTGGACGAAGCCGATAACAATAACGCGTTCAATCTAAGCAAAAACTTCCCGTGCTTTCTGTTTGAAGAGATTCGATATAAGATTGCCGCTCAAAAAGTTGACGTATGCAGATTTCCGGGTGTGACGAGTGCGCTTAAAGGATACGCATGATATTCGAGTCACGAAAACAACAACTTGGCGTTAGTTGTTTGGTTAATAAAAGGAGATGGTGATGGGGAGGGCGTCGCGATTCAAAACCAACATGAAGTAGGTTCACGTCGAAAGAAATTTATCGCTTGCATCCCGCTAAAATATATATTTGGATTTGTTGAAGTGTACAAGGGACCCATGATCAACATGCATCAAGAGTTAATTCTAATCAGATCGAGAACTCATCGTCAGCGCTCCCAATTGTACGATTGCTTTGAATAATATCAGTTGAAAAGTGACTCATGTAACCTTAAAGGCTCGAGCAAAGCTTGATTTGTACAATAAGTTGAACGCAATCCCAGTGATTTCAATGGGTTTTCGTCAGTGGGAATTGTACGAATTACCTGCGCTTAAACAAACTAAAAGCGACATTTTGCCGATCAAAACGTCCATCGGTCTACAAAAGGCGCGATGGATCTTAGTAGGCTTCCAGAAAACCAACGTGGGGTTAAAACCGCTAATGCTTCTGAATTTAAGAACACCAACATTGGAAATTTTTCACGATTTAGATTTATTTCAAATATTCAAATTGTTATACGTATTCATTTTACAATTTATTTTAGTGCCAAAATCAATTTTTAAATTTCTATGCCAATCTAATTTTAAATTCAAAGCGTTTACGTTATTATTATTTAAATAGCCGCAGCTGTACAACCAAATATCGGTAAATTCAACTCGTTAACATTAAATAATAATTGTTTACATATATATTAAGCTTTACAGTTACACGAATTACTATTTGCATGAGTTATAATACATTAATTAAAAGTGAGCATAATCCATTGCAATCGGAACTTTAAATTCCAAAACTTCCAGCAGATAATCATTTTAAGGGTACATCTGATCTAATTTTAAATTTATATGACATCTATAAGACGCGCACTGTCAGATTTCTGGATTAATACGCAATTCTTAAATTTATATAACCATCTAATTTAAAATTTATACCTTTCAAATTCTCGATTTATGATTTCATAAATATGCTTAATTGTTATTATACTTCATATTTCCAGATTATTATTATACAATTCTTAAATTTATTTAACTATCTAATTTCAAATTTATATGACATCTGTAAGACGCGTACAGCCAAATTTCTTTTAAATTTATATGACATCTGTAGACATGCACCGCCATAAAACACATTAGCCTTAACATTTGTATTGTATTTTTATTGCGCATAAATTAACTTACCCTATACATTCAATTTATGACGTATGCATTTTATCAACCATAAATTTCTTCGACTGGAAACTGGGAGGCTTCTGTGAAAATTCCATCATCTAAAAACTGTGGGGTTTCTGTGACAATTATAAATTGTCACCGAAACCTATCTTAATATCTACTCATCGATTACGTGGTATCACAACTCACCGAAAAGTAACGTGCCGAAGCTAGTTACTTCCTCTGCGGGAAACTGTCGAGGACAACGGCATTATCTTTGTTAAAGCCCTAAACCTACAGAGGATATTAAGATTTTACGAACATCTCTGCAGATTCTGTAAAACTATGCCATATAATCGACTAACAAGGGAGCCTTATACCTTTCAATTACAACCGGATAATGAACTTCAAGTAGTCCTCAGAGGAGTCCCTGTATCTATGAGTGCCGATGAGGTTGAATAAAACCTTCTGGAAAGTCTCTCCATTACAACTCTATTAAGAGGTCGGGAAACAAATAGGAAATCCCCACTGATACTAGTAAATATAAACAAACCCGAGAAAGGGAAAGAAACATTGTAACTAAAAGATATCATGAGGGTCAGGATCAAACTGATCCGAAGCGTTGCCCTACTAGAAGGCCCCATTCCTGCCACTGTCAACTCTATAGTCACGTTTCGTATAGATGTTACGCAGAAACTAGATGCGCTATATGTGCAGAGGAATACTTTTCTTATACCTGCACCAAAAGGCCAGAAAAACCGATGCTGTTATAACTGTAACGGGGATCACCCGACTAACAGCAATAGTTGCCCTAGTAACCCTGACAAAATCAAGAACAGAGTAGGCAATAAGTTGAACAAAAATTAAAAAAGGTGAAAACAATTTCTAAGTTGACCTACACTATCAGAGGGGTAACTTCCTGTCCACCTCAACTGTCGGGATCCGGTACGGACAGCCTCAGCAAGAAAGTTGAGAAAATGGCCGAAATGCTCTTTGCTGACAAGTATCCCAAAATCATCAATGGACTTTAACTTAAGTAAAATTCTAACTTGAAATGCAAAAGGCATAAAAGGTCGACAATTGGAGCTGTAAGCCTTCCTTAAAGCTCATGTCATCACAGCGGCACTAGTTTCGGAAGCTCACCTTATATTAGGTGACCGATTTAATATCCTAGGCTTTATCGTGTACCGCCAGGATAGAGTTGGTAACCCCGAAGGTGGTGTAGCTATACTATTACACTACAATATCACACCAACCACCTACCAGATCTGAAAGTATAATGCGAGGCAGTCGCTTTTAAAGCTCTATTATGGGACAAGCCAATTATGCTAACTATATTGTATAGCGACCCCAAAAATCCATCACTCAGAAAGCCTTTGTAAAGTCTCTTAACCATAATCTTACAATTACAGGAATCAACTTGAATGCAATGCACGCGCTCTGAGACAGCAGATGCACTAATGCCAACAGTAGCACCACACGACGCCAAAAACATATTCACTAGAAGAAGAGGGGATATCATCGATCTTTTTCTCACATTAAATGTTAAAAAATGTACTGAAACTGCTATTTTATATAAATTATCCTCGGGCCACTTTCCGGTGGTGCTCAAAATCGGACGCCAACAGCCGCCTGCTACGTAATTTTTCAAAACGAACTGCTGAAAGTTCTCTCTCTTGATTTCAGTGTATAAACTGACGGGACATTTACAAACTAAGGCCGACATTCAAGCAGCAGTCTTCACACACACAATATATAATGATCACGCTGAAGTATGCCAAGCACCGGTCTTCAGAATCTTGGTAATTGAAGTCAAGAAGGTACAGCTTAAGACAAAAAGCCTATTAAGGAAGGAACGGTCGCATTAGAAGAGGCCCTCCATTTCTAAAGCTCGATACATAAATCTACAAAATGGTGTATCTAGAATGCTGGAGAAAAAGTAAACTCGAGATTGAGGCAATACAATACGTGAACCCTGGGAAACTATTATCCCAAGTTATAAAAATTCCTTAAAGCTCTTAAAAAGCACCAGACCACAAACACCCGAATGCTACATAATGACGCCCATAAGTTTGATGAATCCGACTGGGCTAAGTCTTTAGCGGATTGCATTTAGGAACAATTCTCCAATGAGCTGCCTGCAAACAAACACCTACTGGCAAAAATTAATCAAACTTTTAGGATCGTGAAGAATTCTACTATAAGCAACCTAATTTTAATCATATCTAAAAAGATCGCTGAGCTTTTAAAAACTATGAAAACCTGAAAAGTCCCAAGTTAAGACGGCGTTACAGTAAGGGTGTTAAGGTTCTTACGTAAAAATCGAAGCAGAAGCTCTTCAATATCTTAAATAAAGTCTTTGGTAAGTGGGTAATTTCTTTTGCACTGGAAAACGGATTGCACTATTGCAATACTAACGAAAGATAACGATCTCTCGGTACCAAAAAATCTGCTTAGTGTATTTTCCAAATTCCACAGAAAAGTTGTAGTAAAATATCTAAAACTTTTCTGAAAAATGCGGATGCCATTCCAGGCATCCAAGTTTCGGTTCAGTCCAAGCTCTCTACGGTGCTATATCGGCGAATTTAGAGCTAATGGTTGCTAGGGCTTTCTTTAATGTAGAGAACACATACGATAACGTATGGTGAAATGCTCAGGTTTTCTCAAATTATACTTGGGAGAACGCACTCTTCCGACGGAAGAGTTTCAGGGGACTTAACGAAAGTGTCAGCGCTTTCCTCGGTGCTACACAACAACTTTGCAAACGAGATACCCAAACTAAATGGATTTAAAGACGCAGAAATAGTACAATTCGCGGATGACACAGCAATTGTGGTAGTAGATAGAGGCATTGTTTTAGTTACCCTTCTAATTAATTTTGAATTTATTTATGTCAGTCAAACGGTTAACAGTTTGATAAATAATAAAACAACGGAACAGCAAATATTTAATTTCAATAAAGGAATTGCACACATTTTGTACAAATACTAGTCTAGAGTTGACTTGCTATACGGGAAGTCTTACCTATTAGGATTGAAAGCTTCGGTCTAACGTAAATAAATACAAATACACAAAGATGTTTATTATAACTGTTTATTGTCACACATACGAATATTCAAGAATAATATTTAAGATATAAATATTAAATGTAAAAATCAATTAAAATCAAACTAAGAATTAAAATAACTAAAATACATATTTATAAAATAATAAAAGGATTTTTAAATAAAGTAGACAATATTTGCAATCTTACTGTTTAAATAGGAAACAACTAAGTGAACTTAAATATTTAAATAGAACTTCTGTCTACCGAATTTACTATGAATATCTTTGAGAGATAATTTTCAATAAACGAACTGACATATTACTTATTAATTATTTTAGTTATGATTACTTGGTTGATAATCGCTAACTTTGATATTAACTTTGGTCAATTTGTCGAAAGAGGGCTACGTCTTCCTTTCTTATTTGTGAAGTTGTTTATAAAAATATAATTAATTGTTACAGTTTGAATAACACATCTCGTCCCTCACACATTGGTTGAGTCAATTTGTCTTCAATACTTAAATGCGGCAACTTTTACCATTTAATTAACGAAGTTCCTGCAACTTGAATCTTGTGCCGGTGTAACGTTGTTAATTCTGTTAATAAAAAATATAAGTCTATTTATAAATATAATAATTATTAATATACGTTACGTAAAGCTATCTCTGCAAAAGACAACTCATGGAAGTGCAAGTTGTATCCTTTGGCGCCAATTTAATTTTGCAATTAAACAGATGTTAAAGTAATAAAAGATGATATTCTTTAGAGTACAAGTTGCATCCGCTGTTTCGGCCTAGAAGCACTGATTGAAAGATTAAATTTGTAACAATTCGTATAATTTGAATAACAGACTAAATCGCAGTAGTTTACAATAACAGTTCTTAGTAAATTTTGAATTTTAACAATCAGCTGAACTTAAATCTAAATGATACCATATATCCAAGACAATGATATAAGTGGTGGCAGCTAGTATTCGATTCTTCGATCAGGTACCCGATAGAGGTGTACTCCAGCTAAAAAAACCGTCTTTACACTAAACAAAACAGACTTTAGATCATTGTCTTATCGTAGAGTAAATTTTAAGTCAGAAATAAGATTAATTCGTGAACGTAACTATTTCCCAAGAGAGAAATTTAATTCCGTCCAAGAATAATCTTTAATTAGAAATAATATAATAACGAAATATAGTTTCTCCAACTATACGAAACAATAACATAGTTCAGATTATTGATTTACAATGAATCGTACTAATTGAGTGACCAACGGTGATTCAATTAATTAGAGACTAATGAATTAAATGAAGCAATAAAATATAAGAAAATTGAACAATCAATTTTAAGAAAAAA
>JAHWXV010132841.1:0-10695 GCA_024586415.1 Phrixothrix hirtus | reverse complement strand
GCAATGAGTCATTTGCGGATTACATCATCTATTTTATTACAAAGAAAACATTCTAGATGATTCTAGAAATTTCCATTTCTAATTTTTGTTACAATACATTCCTGATTGAAGTGATGAAATATGCAAAAGTCATTGTTGATGCAATAATTCTGCTTTTCAAACAATTTGTTGAGGCCTGACTTATTTTTTTTGAATAAATAGTAATGTTTTTCTACTGCTGTATGGCTTTTGCTGCCATGCGTCATTATATACGTTTCAAACTCAATTTACTCCAAAGTGGTTACCAATATCGATTTAAAGAAAGAAAAGCATTTGAAAATAAAAATTACTATAACTTTGGAATTTACAGCAAAAATTACAAGAAACTTGAATAAAGAACATCCTTGCTTCTCTCTATAGGAGTACCTGTGTATTTAATAACCAAAAATTAATCAGTGATCAAAATTTTGTCTATTTGTCTTTTACCGTTCATCAAATAATATAAAAACACATGCTTCATCTGAACCCCTTTAAGGGTCTGTGACTCCCCAAACAGTGCGTTTTAGACCAGACGCTCGTGCAAACTTTTTGACTTATTTAGATGGATACTATTCGCAGTCGAAGTTTGAAACCTTATATAGAAAGGGGTTGTTCGCCGTTACTAAGGCATTCCAAACATTCAGAACAAAACCT
This sequence comes from Phrixothrix hirtus, assembly GCA_024586415.1. Classification (NCBI taxonomy): domain Eukaryota; kingdom Metazoa; phylum Arthropoda; class Insecta; order Coleoptera; family Phengodidae; genus Phrixothrix; species Phrixothrix hirtus. The sequence continues at coordinate 10,023 of JAHWXV010132841.1, read as the reverse complement.
AACCAAGTCCTGACTTCAATCAACCTGCATGACTATTAAACATAAAAATAAGCACACGATAACACGCTTAAAAACAACTTAATGTAAGATGTGTAAAGGTAGCAACCCCCTTTTAAAACAATTTCCAATAAAAACGCAAAAATCCAATTCAGTATTGGTGGTGCCTGAAAATCTATACTTATTAGATCATCTTTAACGAATTTATAACAACGCTCAAACCGTTTGGACCAATATTTTATCTGGAAATGTGATAAGGATCATCGCAACAACATATACTCAGTGTTAAGAATCATAGTTCCAAGTAAGCAAATTTAATCTTATAACAATACTTCCTTACTTGGACCGTTTTACCTGCAGACCCTTCTTGCACTATACGTTAAAATGGTGAAATACAGAAATACTTTGATTGCATCTTAATTGTTGTAATATGTATCAACGAACTTGACCGCAAGCATATGTGGTGTGGATCCACACACTCAGTGACATAGAAATTGCAACACCAAGAAGGGATTGGAATTTCCGGATGAAATTTGGTAGGAATATTCAACTATGTTATATTAATAAATAATCAAAATTTGGGAGGAAAATCTTTATTAGTTAAACAAAATTTTATAATAATTGTTAATAATGTGTGGTGCGGCCTCTCTAATCTACACATTCATTTACACACCGAGGCATTGATTGAATAAGCTGGTTTATCTTGTCTTGAGGTATTGCCTCCCATGCAAGTTGCACCTCATTTCTCAAGGCCTCCAAAGTCAAAGGAGTACGCTGCAAATTTCGCAACCTTCTACCCATTATGTCCCATACATGTTCAATGGGAGATCTTGGAGGCCAGAGCAAAAGGAAAACCTTGCGGCATGTGGACGTGCATTATCTTGCTGGAATAATGGATCTTCGAGCTCTTGTAAGTATGGCAGAAGATATGTTCCAACCACCTCCGCAATATACCGTTGTTTATCATATTGCCTCGAATGAACACCATGGGAGACCTGCTGCCATAAGTAACCGCACCCCAAACTATAATGCCCTCAGTGCAGTGTACGTACCTCTCAACTGTAAATCGAAGATTGCCTCGTTCACCCCGTCTTCTTCTGACTCTCATACGACCGTCATGCATTCCTAAACAAAATTTAGAATCGCAACTAAATACAACACGACGCCATTCAAGATTGCAATGAGACGGTTAATTGCACCATTGTAACCCTTGCTGACAATGTTCTGCAGTTAAAGGAAGTACAAGTTGCGGACGATATGATGTTAACCCAAAACTTCGGATTCGGCGATAAACTGTTCTAAGGGTTACAAGGCAACCTTCTTCACCAAACCATTGATCACCAACTGCCCGCGTGGAGGAAAATCATTCTCTAAATGCCAGTTGTCTTAAGCGACGATCTTAACGCCCATTCGTTCTTCTGGAAGCTCCGGTTCCTCTTTTATGATATTCCTAGCCATCTTCAAACCTTGCACGACACACTTGCATTACAGTAGACCGATTTAGATTAACATGGTACCAAATTTCCCCAAAAGAAGAACCAGCTTCGCGCAAACCAATAATTCGACCTCTGTCAAATTCGCTTAATTGACGGTAATATCCTCGTTGCCGTAGTCTAGGCATGATCAAACAAACAAAACACGTTAACAAAAGAACAAGAACCAAAATAATATTAATTAAAAATGAAAAAGAACAACAAATCGTACGAAAAACACAGACCGAGAAAGTTAGCAAAAAATTATAACAACTGTCAAATGTGACGTTATCACGTTACCACTTGTTCTCAAAAGTTAATCAATTTTTACTTAATGTCAGCCCAACAGATCCGCCAACTTTGATTAAGAAATTCCTACTCCTTCTTGATGTTGCAATTTTGATTTCATCGAGTATATATATTTTTAAACAAATTATATAAGAGGGTATTTATGACCGATCTAATTCTTTTTAAGGATAGTTCCCGCCCTTAAAATATGATATTCAGTGATTCGTTTGGCGTCTGTTTCGTTCAAATCTGATCCCTCTATGCAACCTACAAAATAGTGAACTACAGCACTAAAAACCGACGAGAAAAATAGGATCCCTTAGATTTTGATTGTTGATAACGTACGCAATATTCGTAAAAATTCGTTGAGTACGTCTTGCGGAGTTTGTTTGTTACCTCGCAATGAGCAAAAGAGGTTTTCATTTATCCTTAAGTACGAGGATCGTCCAGAAACCAAAGAACGTTTGCGCATCACACAGCAATTCAATGTGCATAAGACAGTTCGGGTTCCCGCGTCAGTTAGAGCCGAGTTTCGTTGCGGTGAGGCCACACTTGTGTGTTTTATGATCATTTAAAATAGCAATGACAATAGAAAATACCGCCAATTGTAAAGTACATAGTGTCATTCGCTTTCTGAATGCACAAAATGTTCGGCTTATCGAGACTTATAGGCAAATTAAGTAAGTTTGTGGTGAAAATGTAATAACCAAAGTCTTTAGTGAGGAAATGGTGCATAATGTTTAACCAAGGAAGAACCAGTGTGCACGATGAAGAACGGAGTGGAAGGCCATCACTCATTACTGACGAATTGAAAGTAAAAGTTGAAGAAAAACTTCAGGCAAATCGGCGTTTCACTTTGAGCGTATTACACGAATGTTTTTTACATGAAATAGTGACAGAGCACCTAGGCTACTAAAAAATTTGTGCTCGTTGGGTGCCTAAGGTGTTGACGGATGTCTACTAAACGAAACGGATAAGAGCAGCCTTTGAATTTTTGACTATACGAGAACGACGGTGATGAATTTCTCGACCGCATTGTAACGGGAGATGAAACTTGGGTTTCTTACAAAACGCCGGAAACCAAGCGTCTATCTATGGAATGGCATCACCCAAACTCACCCTCAAGACCTACAAAAAAAATAAAATTTGTTAACCAGAAAATTGATGGCAACGGGTTTTTGGGACCGAAAGGGTATAATCCACTTGGAGTTCATGCCAAGAGGTGAAACAATAAACTCAGCGGCCTACATTGAAAGTCTGAAACGCTTTCGGCGCGCGATTCAAAACAAAAGGCGCGGAATATTGTCGTCAAAGGTGGTTTTGATCCACGACAATACTCGACCTCACACCAATACACAAACACTTCAAAGACTTAACTGGGAAATCTTCGGGCATCCTCCTTATAGCCCTGACCTGGCACCAAATGATTTCTATTTATTTCCGAAATTGAAGGAGTTTTTAGGCGGAAAACGACGAAATCCTCAAAGAAGCAGTAACATTATGGCTCCGATCTTTCGCGGCTGAACATCGGTATCGAAAAACTGGTTACACGATACAACAAGTGCCTTGACAGCTACGACGATTACATCGAAAAATAGATTAAGGTGCTGTGATGTTGTATATAAAATTTTGTAATGGTATCTTTTGTTTTTTCTTAGTTATAGCAAAACGTTCAAAACGAGCTTCCTACTTTCGTTTCAATGACATTTGAGATAGGGCAACTCGGCAATAATTTGATAATTTTGCTCTTATAAGGAATATATTTGAAGTAATAAATAATAAGTTTTCAAAATATTAGTTCCTGCATCTCACTACTCCTTGTGTCCCGTGTTAAATGCCTACTTAAACAATACTCACTGAAGAAATTGTAAATTCGGAATAAAAACGTTTTCCCCAAACTTACCTTATCATTCAGCCGAAAGAGAATTTCAGGCAAAGTGAATTATCAATAGATGTAGTTATGAGGCTAGTCGAGTAAATCAAAGATTCGCATCGTGTTATCCTTTGCCTAAAAATGTTTTGTCAAAGAAATTCAATTTGCCGGCAGTCTACAAAAAAAACAGAAATCCCGAAATAACTTTTACTCAATAAAAAGGATTGGATTCCAAGAGGATGACTTTATATTGCTCCAAGAAAAATCAAGCTGTTTTGGTACTATCAACTTTGCATCATGACAACCTGACAAAGGAAGAGACCTCGCAAAACCTAAAATGATACCAAAATAAACAACTTGTTCTTCTCTTTTAAACAAAATCTTGATTTGTACTTTATACACTGTGTAGTGTAGTGTAGTGTCCAATTGCACTTCGCTCGATGGTTTATGATGAACTGACTTCTTGATTATTTTGGTTGGCTGTTGATGACTATAGGTTTGCCACGTCCTTTTTGCCTTATCATAAGACCTTTATAGAGTTCTATTCGAAATCGTTTCAACGTTGAAGAAAAGAACAACTTGAACGTTCATTAAATGCGGACGTTGTTTGTTAGCTCTTGTATTCTATAAGATATTACAACTTAGGCCGCGGTGGGTCGGTTGAAATATCAATCTCTTTACGTGTTTGACTGTGCCTCCATTTAAAATGATGCCAGTGATCAACAACTCCCGACGAAATGCTATTCTGGATATGCTAAAGACGCTTGACAAAAATTACGCCACCGAAAGTGTACTTCAAACCAGCTATCATGAGAGTGCTCCCACAAGAAATACTGACTGCAATAAGAAAAAACCTGGATGACGCCGCAGATCTAGCCAGGTCATGGATAGATAAAGGCGACATGGCAATAAGCAAATGCACAAAGACTTACCGCGCTTAAGAGGAGCACAGAAGAAGCCTCAAGGAAGATGATAATTAAAAGCCTTGACTACTTATCTTCCGAAGAAGAGGCCGTACAAGCCAACTCTCTGACAGAAGAAAATTGCTAAAACAGGTCGCTTCTGAGCCTGCAGCAAAAGTAACAGTTAGCAACAGTTTTGACCTGCTGGCTAAAAATGACACCTCTTCAACATCAGATAAAGCAACGAAAGGTAAGGTACCGCCGATTGTACTCCGCGACAAAAATCGCTAGATAGAGGTGGCAGAAGAACTGTGCGCCGGCATAGCATTAAAATCTCTGGCATAAACATCAGCGTAGAAAGCGGCAACCAGCACGCTAAAGTCACAAAAAAACCTAAAAGAAAAAGAAATACCATTCCACACTTATCCTTTTAAGAAGGATAAGCCACTACAGGTGGTCATCAGGGACCTACCAGCCGAAATCAACGACGCCGAAATAAAAAGATCTCGTAAGGCAAGGATTCCCTGCACTATCCGTGTGCAAGATGCACTGGGGAGCAAACAAGACGCCGATGCTCCTGAATTACGTAGAGATTGAAAAAACACCCGAAGACAAAGCCATATATATCACGACAGTTTTAGCTTTGTGTGTATAGCCGCACAGAGCAAAAACAAGTATTCAGTGCCACCGGTGCCAAAAGTTTGGGCACATTCAACGAAGATGTAACGCGTTGCCCAAGTGCGGGGTCGAGCACGTCACGGATGGGTGCTAAAAACAACGCAAAGAATCAGCAAAGTGCGCAAACTGCGAAGACTCGCATACAGTCAGCTTCATGGGGTGGCTGAACCACCTCAAACCAAAAACATTGCAAGGCACAAAAGAAGGCGTAGCTTACGCGCAAGCTGCCAAGACCACGACCATGTAGCAGAACAACAACTAGTAGGATAGAGAATAAGTTTCACCGAGAGCTTCAACCTCACAAAGCTCTTAGAAGCCGGCATAGTAATCGTGTAGGCCACAAAATCCTGCAACACCTTTATCAAAGGCGTAGCGAAATTAATTCAAGTACTTTCTGAATTAATCCGCATCTTTCAAAATTAAACAAGAATGAACCACCTCCACCCTAAACGGGAAGCTATGATTACTTGTACCAAGTAAACAAACATAATCCGACGGAGATATAAGAAAAAAATGTCTTGATACACCAAAAAAACCGTTTCAACGTCATTTGTTTAATAGTAATATTTTTTAGAGCTAGTTCTCTCCTCCGAAGTTTCCAAGTGTTGTTGGTACATACGAGGTACGACAATTAAGTAATGAGACTGATTTTTTGCAAGATGTGGCAACGCTGCATCTTGCGCAGACACTCTATCTTTGACCTTAATCTCTAGTCCATCTTCTAGTCCAAGCGGCACATTGATGCGGCCGCTCAGTCGTGAGTTGTGCTGTAATAAGGGAACACTTGTTTTTGTCTCTCGTTACAGAAATGGAATCGCGAAATATTACGCAACAGTATGCCATTTCTTTTTTTGTTAAATTGGGTGAGAATGCGATAGCTTACGGTAAGCTTCAGAAGGTTTTTGGAAATGAGGTTATGTCAAGAGCTCAAGTTTTTCGTTGGCATAAAATATTTTGTGAAGGCAGAATGAATGTTGAAGATGAAGACCGCAGTGGACGACCATCAACCTCGCGGACTGATGTCAACATGGACAGGGTGCGTGAAATCGTTCCCAATGGTGTTCAAAAGGATCACCCAGACCAAAAAAACTCGCATGTCAAAATCAAAAGTGAAATGCATGCTTGTGTTTATTCGATTCCAAGGGCATTGTTCATAAAGAGTGGGTGCCTGACCAATTAACCAATATTTCTACAAAGAAATTGTAGAAAGACTTCGAAAACGAGTTCTCCGTGTCCGTGCAAACATTGCTGATAATTGTTTTCTTCATCACGATAATGCGCCATCCCATACTACACTGTCTGTGCAGCAATTTTTAACCTGAAAACGCGTTTCAGTACTACCACAGCCACCTTGTTCACCCGATATCGCTCCGTGCGACTTTTTTTATTTCCAAGAGTCAAAATTGTGGTCAAGGGACACCATTTTCAAACAACATAAGATGTCCAAAAAGATGTGACGAGGGTTTTGGAGGACATTCCAAAAAAAGAGTTCCAGAAATGTTACCAGCAGTGGCAGAAGCGCTGGAGTAAGTGTGTGCAAGTAGAAGGAAACTACTTTAAAGGAGATTAGACTAAAGATGACTAAAACATAAGTGATATTTTTTTTCACATCAGTCTCATTACTTAATTGTCGCGCCACGTATGTATATCGAAAATTTGTGCAAAAATAGTTAGATACCAACGACGAGATTTTGGTTCAATTCTATAGAGGGCAACTACCATATCTAATAAGTCAAAGCCTCCAATGTGCTTATAATATTCCTTTATAGTCTTCGGACAAGGAACAGCCAACCGTTCTTTTTTTTATCATAGCGATTAGCAGTTTAAACAGGATGGGACCGTATAACTTACAACAGATTTGTTGTAAGCCATCTGACCACACAAACTTTCTTCTTTCGCTGGCTGTAAATCTAAATTATATGCTTGTGTTCGGTTAGGTCTTACTGTTATTAAACTTTTTAACTCATTTCGTAAATATTGAACTAAATCAACAGATGTGATGAAATTGTCAAAGTATGCTATCGAAGTAGGTGATTCGGAATTGATTTGCACAATGCTATAAGAATGTTTCCTGCAATTCCATATTCTGCTTGTTCATTGAAATCATGATACATAATAAAGTAGTACATAAATCCAAAAATTCCTGCTCTGATGTACACTTTAAATCACAACTTCTTTGGTTTGACTGGCATGTACGGTTTTCTGTTAACAACTTTTCCACCTTTGCAAGATATGATCATTTTTATCAATAGTAAAATGATTTTTATGTTATATGGACAAGCACTTCCGTCTTACAAGATCAAAAAATGGCCGAATTTTAAAAGGCTCATAATACTGAGAACTTTATCATACCTTAATTCTTTGACCAATAATCAATATAGCATGGCGCTTTCCCCAAGGAATTCCTTACCTCTTCCTTTTAGATTTTACTTACCTTTCTTCATGCCTACTAATTGTTTGGAAACAGGTAAAGCACGTTTTTTGGTTTCTTTGAGTAAGCGAAGCTTTGATGCAAGTCCTATTTGCATTTCTGAACGATGAACTAGTGGGCAACGGTGCACCAAAGTATTATACCTCTTGCCAATTTCATTCTCATGTGACCTGATGGTATTTATTTACTGAGTAAATTGCTGCGGCTTCCCTTCCATTTGGGACGAGCTGACTTGTTCACTCAATATCCGAACACATTGAGAATTTCTGGAAGAGCATCTACGATCTTGGATATGCCCTAGGCGATGGTCTTCACTCCCAACGATAAGGTTTGCAACCGCGGAATACGTTTAAGATTTGCACAGTTTACCGGCCCTTTCACGGTGTCCTTTGGAGGTTTACATTTTGTCATCTCCTGGAAGAACACGCCTGACACTAATACACTAGCTGAAGCACGAGTTGCGCTCTTTAATATCCGCAAAAACTGTGAACGCTCTTTATAGTTAGCCGTGTGTTCAATCATACAGCTTGTACACTTAGCGGAAGTTTCTCTGGACTGCGCGCGCTGTTCATAGAGGTGGTTGTCTCTGAACTTACCGCACCACGGTTGCGCGTAGCACTGTCGCCGAGTGTGGCCGTGCGCCTGGCAACAGTGGCATTTGATGGTGCTTTTCCTCCGTCTTGGTGCTTTAATCGATAGTGCCAAGTGCAGCACAGTCCCTATATTGAAAACGGCTTTCCTCACTGCTTTTTTTTCTAGTTCACCGTAGTTTAGCGGCATTGAGGATTTATTTTTCCCCCGGCGCATCATCCGTACCGATACCACCAGAGCTTTTTGCCTTGAAGATCTTCCAGAATCTTCTAGTCTGGTATGTTTTCAGGTAGTCTTCTTAGGACTACCTTCAGCATCTTCTCACACTCAAATTAGCGCGCATGGTACAGGACCTTGGTACCACTAAGGTGATTCATTTGTGATCCATCGTACTGACCCGGTTGTACGCTTGGTTCTGGCAATTTTAATGCGTCCTTTTGCGAGATCGCTTGCAAGCCAGGGCCGCCGTTCCTTCCGCCGTATAACTATAATGGAGCTCTCCCACGTTGTTTTGTCGTGGCAAGACGGGATTTTCGACCACCACGTCGATTTCTGTCTCTGCTTCTAAGAACGCGTCGAAGCGGTTTGGTGTTGCCAGTTTGAGTGTCAGGTTATCATTTGTCGGGCTTTTTCTCTGCTGCCTATTCCTGTCCTTCGTTTTCTTGAAGCCTGTGTTGGAAGCGACTAACGTGGGGTTGCTTCGAAGAATCTCATCGTCTGATGAGTACTCCATCTTTGCAAGGAGGATGCGCGCGTCTTGCGCGGCCTCTTTACTAGCAGCGTTACACTGTGAGGTGGTGACGGCCTCCTTCACGGTGTTTGCCCTCCTCGATGTTATTAGATATTTCCTGCACCTTCAGAGATTGCTAGTAAGATCTTTGCGGCTTCATCAAGGTCGCCAGTTCCGATTGCCCACAGGAACCTGGTTCCATTTCCAGACCTTTGCGAAGGAAATAAGGTGGATGGTATCTTGTATCTTCATCTAATGGGGGCTGGTTCATTTTCTTATTTGAATATTAGTGAAGGCCATCAGAAAAGTAGTTTAATTAATTAAACACTATAAAATGAGTTTTAATAAGAATTAAATCAACAAAGTATAATTTTTGCTAACATATTAAATGTCTAACTCATTCATATTTTTTTATAAAACTAGGATAATTATTACAGTTTGACATAACATTAGAATACAAAGTCTATTAATTATTAGCTTAATTGATAACAAAAGAAATTGTTGGGTGAAATTAAATTGTCAATCTGTCAATCTGTTGACGTATAAATCTCAAAACAATTAGATCAATTTAGAAATTTCTTCGTCGTTTTGAAATTGTAAATAACTTGGTGCAGCTAAAGAAGTTAAAGTGCAAGCAATCACATCCAGTTTGATTTTGAAATAAGATAAATTTGGTAACTTACTGTTGCTTGATGTTGGTTCCAAATTGTGAGTTTTTGTTTATTCTCATAATTCACTTTCATGAGTTAATTTAACAATCATTAAAGTACTATCTTCAAACATTAGGGATTCTTTCTTGAGGGAAAGTGCGTGTATTAATTTCAAGTCTTCTAACGCAGTATAATTGGCATTTATTCTGCCTCAATCAAACATAACGTTATTCATGTTATCAACAGCTGCAAACGTAACTTAGAAACGATTAATACCGTATGTCAAACTAAACTTTAGATAAAGGGAGGCCGTGACAAACAAACACTTTTAGTGACTCTTGTCTTTGATAGATTCAGTCGGTTATCTGTCAAAAGTTTTAATTTGAATTCAAATAGACAGGTTATGTTTGG
>JAHWXV010132815.1:0-19165 GCA_024586415.1 Phrixothrix hirtus | reverse complement strand
GGAGTTTACAATTTAGGTGAATAGGAAAGTCACTAACGTCAATAAATTCAAATTAAATTTAAAATGTGTAAGAGAAAGTCGTGTGTTGTCTCACACCAGATTTTTTTATCATGTACTTATGCGTCAATACCTTCCATACCGTGATTTTGAGTGACTCACTCCACATGAAATTCAAAATTTTAACGTTTTTGATATCGCTGATGACTCCGATTTGTTACATTTTAGAATTTGATTTGGAATATCCACAAAACTTACATGACGCACATAACAAAATACCTTTTTGTTCAGAATTGATGGTTTCACCAACGGCCAAGGCACGGTGAAAAAAATTAATTCCAAGTTTATGTAACAAGGAGAAGTATGTGATACATTATCGCAATTTAAAATAGTGTTTGGCAGGTTTGCATTTGACAAATATTTATAGAATGATGTCATTTCGATAATATCCTTGGTTACCGTCATACATCGATTCGAATACCAGACTAAGAAATACGGCAACAGAAAAATCAGATAAAGCTTTCTTTAAAATAACGGTTAATAGTGTATTTGGCAAAACTATTGAAAATGTGGACAACAGAGTAGTGGAAATAATTGGGAGAAAAGCTGGTGTGGAAAAGTACATAGCTAAACCAAATTTTAAAAACATAAATTTTTTCAGAAAACTTAGTAGCTATAGAAATGAATAAAGTTTTAATTAAGTACGGTAAACCTGTTTACGTTGGATTTGAAATTTTGGATTTATCAAAAACTATCATATATGCCTTTTATTAGAATTTTCTAAAATGTTTATATGGTAGTGCGGTTTCTTTACTATACACGGACACCAATAGTTTAATATTTGAAATTTCTGTTGATAATTTCTATGATGAAATGAAACAACATTTAGATGAATTTGATAGATCCAATTCCATTTGCGAAACATACATGGTAAAGGATAACGAATCTGTTGTTGGAACTATGGATGAGTATGCAGGTGTTCCATTAACGCGTTTCTATAGTACATGTGCTAAGGCTTATTGTGTAAATACGAATAATAAATGGGATAAAAAAAGCTGTTATAGAAAATGACTTGAATTCATCAGATTGTGTGAATTTAATTGAAAACGGCAATCTTGTACTATTTCGGCGAATTCAAAACTTTGTTGTTCACCTGCCTACATTTTTAAGTCAGGTTATGCGATTTTCGTGTTGACTAGCCTTGCATATATTTGTTTAAATTTGAACTTGTAGTTTTATGGCTTTTCACCCACGTTCTATTCGTTTAGAATTTAAACCTACACTTTATAGCATATCTCTTCATCTTTATTTTAATATTACCTCCTATAATTCAATACTAGATGGCTCTGCCGTAAAATATCAAAGTCTATATTTTAGTTGAATTATATATATGAGGTGTAACGTTAAAATTTCATTTGCAAACGAAAATTCAACAATTATAAATTCTTTTAATGTAACTACAGCAAATATTTAGGTATTTTATTTAAAGTAAATAAATACAAAATTTATTTAAGCTAAATTATTATAAAATTCCTTTTGAATATGTCGCTTCATTATGTATTGCTACAATATTTAATATTTGAAATTAGCGTTTTATAGCACCTGTTAAGTTAGTATTACGGAATATTGATAACAATTAACAACTGAACTTTTCTCTTCTAGCGTATTTATTATTAGATGATGTATACTTAACGCTGTTAATTTTGTCAATTGTAATCTTGATTACTACTTTGTTCATTTAAATTCGCTCTTTTTTTAATGGACGTTAACGGAGAAAAGTAGCCATGCGCATTGCTTTCAAATATTCAAATGTACTTTATTTTTAGGAATGTTGTAACGTAAGTTATTACTTTCACAAAATATCGGGTGGCCTAGATCTCGTTAAGGCAAAATTTCATTAACCCAGCTTGTCATTTAGGTGCATCGAAAGAGATAAAAATTTATACGTAGCTCATAAGTAACGTTGTTGTTTTTTTGTATTTATTGTCAACATTTGCTGAAGGTAATAAATGTTTATTTGTTATATTTTAGCTGCATTTCTTTTCTTGGTCCGAGAACCTTTCTTGTGATTAGGGTAGGTTAGCACAGGGACCTGGAAACCGACGTAAATTTTGTGATTTGGAATGTACGTACGAGATAGTAACATACATTTGACTGGTTCCCTTTCTTTTTTTTTCTAGGAATACGATTTTTCTCTTCTTTTATGTACAATTTGAGTAGCACGGTCGAAAACCAGGACCAGCATAAAAAAGACGCCCACGCCCCTCTCTGAGATGATTTTACTGGGTTAAGCTGCGGTAAGTTTTGTTTTATTGCAACATGAGCGGCCGATCCGGTTACTGTAAGATCGTACGTGGCAGTATGTATATATATATGAGAACATCAGGATCGACGCGCAAAATTGTTACCTCTGAACGGGATCACATATTTATTTTGATGTCCTCTTTGAGAAACCGTCACAACACTGCGGTTAATGTGAGGCATGAGCTGCAACAAGTACGTAGCAACAACGTTAGTGAGAGGACTATTCGAAGATTATAGGAAGGTGGTTTGAGATCTCGAAGGCCTGCAAAAGGTCCTGAACTGCCCCTACGCCATCGCGTAGCTTGATTGGACTGTTCATCAATGGGATAAGGTATTATTTACAGATGAATCCAGACTCTGTCTCCGGTCTCCAGATGGACCAGAAAGGATGTGGTGGAGGCATGGATAACGCTTTGCGCCGTGGACATTCTCTCAAAGAGTCACCTACCAATGAGGATGCTATGATGAGGCTCAAACGGAACTGATATTCGTGGAAGGGGTTCTATGATGCCTATACAATATATAGAGGAGTGTTTTCAAGACCACGTGGTGCTTTTGGGCCCTTCATAGGTGCAAATTTTGTTCTTATGCATGATAATGCAACACCCACGTAGCAAGAGTGGTAAGACAATACCTTGCAGATGTGGAGATTCCACCGGCCAGCCCTGTCTTAAACCCTAATGAGCATGTGTGGGACATGTTATGAAGACGAGTTTGTGCTCAGCCTGTCCTACCTAATATTTTAAAGGAACTATAGGAAGCGCTTTTGGAGGAGTGGGAATCCATCACGCAAGAGGACGTCCAGCACCTTATTAGTAGCATGCCCCGACGTTTGCATGATGTAATACAGGCTAGACCTTTTTGAAATGTAATAGTTTAGTGAATTTTAATTTTTAATAAATTTTTGAATGAATTCGTTTTTCTAAGAAAATTGCTTATTTTATTTATTTTTTTAAATGAGGGCAACAGGAGTTTCTATTATAAATCAAGTATGCTTAAAGTGTCGCCAAAATGTCAGTAATTATAGTAGAATGCATTGCTACTTTTAATTGGCGGTTCAACTAAGAGATAACATCCGATATGAACGTAAAAACATTGACCCGATTTTTTTGCCGGTGGGGGTATTATAGAATGATTGTAAATATTATGTATCCATAACCTAGGTAACTCTTAATTAATCAGTACGTTATTTGTATAATAAATCATTTCAATTATAGTGTTTTTTATTTACTCATACTATAAAACGCAAACTAAATACAGCACATTTAAAAACTACACTTAGTAACTTACACTACGTTACTAGACTACTATCAGTAATCGAACTATTTTCCGAATTACGAAGACCTAACCATATCACACACAGTAAATTTGGTTTCTTCCTTCTTATTACACCTTCCATTAGATAGATGTCAGGATATGTCACTTTTTGCAGTTCGTATTCATAAAATCCTCCTTAAATTAGGCGTTTATTACTGTCTTCAATAGTATAAGTTGTTGGATTAGTCAATTTAACATTATGAATTTAAAAAATTTTTGTGTCCAATTTGGAGTTTATCCTTTATGAAACTGTTCACCATGTTTGAAGATTCTTACATAATTTCCAACTATGAACTTTGGAAGATTAAGGTCACTGGTTGTAACAGAAGTAAATGCAGTTTTTAGGATGTGCTTTTCGTTTGTAACATTAACAGCTTTAGGTTTATTCCCCGTCTTAGTATAAGTTGTTGAGTTGTATCGTTCAATAATTTTCGGTAAAATTTTCAACCATTTATATGACCCTTGTAAACTGAATTCCTAAACATCATACCTTTCAATGTTCGGTTGACTCTTTCCACTGTACTACCTTTTATACTTGAGAAAATACTGTAATGAATTATATTTTACGATGACGCGCCTACGTTTAAAACGTCTATGGGGAGGTTTGTGAAGTTCATGAACCACTACTTCTTTTAAACTCATCTTGCTACTAAAGGAACTCGTAAAACAGCTTCGAAGACACACGAGCGTTTGCTACTTCTCTTAGCGGGATCGTGAAATTTAATCACATCATTTGCTCTCAAATTAACTCCTATTATTGATGATTTCACATATTTCTTATCGTTGATGTAGAGTTTGCAGGTAACGAAGGCAATAAACTATTTTCTAATAAATGATTCATTTGATAATTTTTTCCGCACGTATTTCATCAATGATATAAATTATTTCATTGGTATGTCCAGTGTATCCAGCTAATTTTGAACCTAATGATGTTCTTATCCAATTAATCAACTTACTAGGATCTCTCCAAGAAATAAATTCTAATCGTTTATAGTTTAAATTCAGTAATTGTAAACCTGCTCCTTTCTTCGATGCCGTAGCTTTTTGAGGACGTGTAGTAGAAAGGATGGTTGCTGTAGTAGTAGTTTGGGGTAAGACGATAATTTGAGCTGGTGTGGTAAAACGAGGTGATTCGGAAGACAGCCGAGGAGGTGTTGAATGAGAAGATGACTTTCCTTGCAAAAGTCGCTTAATAATAGTGGAATACTTCTTACCTGTTCCAATAATCCTACCGGTAGCATTGTATCCTTGACGTATCGCATTAGTTCAAATGAGTATATGTCGATACGTATTTTCATCTTTCACAGGAAATTTTTGGTGGCTCCTTCTTAAATACCAACACATAGAGGCCCGGAGTCCCCCTATATCGGCACGCTCTCTGGGATGGTGTAATTGTAATCAAGTCCTCATTCATAAATTTTAATTCCGAGTCTCTTACTTCAGATGCATTTGACATCGCGTTATATCGTGTACGATAGTAATGATCGTACTCATTTTGAATGTCTGTAAAAATACCTTCAATGTATTTTCTTGCTAAACCAACGAATTAAATAATAAACTCTAAAAGTTCATCCTGTATGTCTTCCAAGCTAATGTCAGGTATTTGACTTTCACGAACAAGCCTCCTCTCTAAATACGGTGCTTCTCCATCATTCACTGTTGATAATGAGCTGTCGGCCACGTTGGACATGGGCTCATCTTTTTCCATGCTCTCCCTTTTAATGGTTGACATTAGATCTTTGAAAGGTTTGGGGATAGGTTTTAATGTACGCTGTGCTACTGATTTCAATTTTGCTATATCTCATTTAAGCTTTCGTAATTCCGTTTCACAGACTCTTTAGCTTTAAGCAATTCTTCTACCAATCGCATGTTCATTATGACTACATAAATTACAATATTCCAATTTAAGGTTGGGGTCTGACTGATAAAGTTAAATAGCGTCGTGTTGTGTCAAGTAAAATCAAACGCATATATTTACTTCAGATTTGTCGCACTAATCGTTCGTTTCACGTCAATTTCAATCAAGTTGTTTGTTTTTTAACTTGGTTTGAAATTTACACGATACTCGATATCTATGAGTTTGCGCATTTGATTTAGTGAGGTTATATTTTTTAAATTAATTGTTATTAAGTCTATTTATAATGTTTCCTTTGTTGTTTCTTATTTTATTCCATAAATAATATAAAAGTGAGCGTTCGTCACTATCACTGTCTGACATTTTTTCAAAACAAATAGCTTTTAGGTTATAATATTTGCTATGGGTGATAGATTATTTCACCCGATGATACTCGTTTAGTGCGAGTAGCGAAATAATATTTACTTTACACCACTTAAATCGACACGACACGACGCCATTCAACTTTATCAGTCAGACCGCAACCTAATATAACAATCGAGATCTTTCCTGTAACATCCTAAATTTATATCATTTTCTTTGCCCATTACTATGAAGCCATATTTATCTTTCCAACAATGTGAGTACATTTCCTTAAACTTATCAAACGTCATATCACCTACCACATGATCATCATAAACATGTCTCAGATTGGTATTATCTTGTCTAAAAGTAACGATCAAATTCGCATTATCTCGTATAAGTTGTTTAGGAATAGATGAATACGTCTGACTTAAATAAAGGCAATCTACATTTTTATGTCTACCAAAACAAAAATAATCCCTTATGACGTTTTTATTTTGACATACATCACCAAAGATAATGACTGAGTTGTTTTCTGCGTCTTTGGCGTCAATTGTACTGCCATCTTCATATTCTAAATACTTTATTCCAATTATTGAGTTTAATAATTTTTTTAGATATACATATTTAAGCTGATGAACTAATTTTGAATGCAGGATACCCTTGATATAAACAGCATTATTTAACGCACGCGTAGATGGATCCTTCGGGAACCCAAAACTCTATAAAATTTTAATCTACCTCGAAAAAAAGATTTTACAAGTTTTCACGTAAATATATATTACAAATCTGGATCTGTAATGACCCACATTCAATCATATGTACACTACAGAAACTGTGTTTATTTATTTAATATCATATTACTGAATTCTAACTGGTTTGTTTTACTATGAATGCATGAAACGAGCTGTGTAAAAATGTCCTTGTAGTAATAATTTTAAGACATTATTTTTAAAATTACGTATTTCAATATGTCTATCGTGCTATAACTTTATTGAAAAATTAATTAATTGTTGTTTTTATTTTGCTTTTGACTCAATAACAATGATCAGTAAATTTAATAATTTAGATAGAAAGCAATAGGAGATTATAACGTTTTATAAATATTCAAAATGCGAATAGATCTACGAATAAAGAATACTAAAGAACAGCTCTAAATACATAAAATTGTGTCCAAATTAACTAACTAATATGGCGAAGATAGCATGTTATGCGCATGTATTCAAAACGTCAAGCTTGTGTTGACTATTCCATCATTGGCGTACATACGAAAAATGAGTTAAGGTAAAAAATCATGAATTGGTACATAAACACTGCTATTTATGTTTTGTGATAATCACAATAATGAATGTTTTCAAGATTTCTCGGCGCTCGATGTATTAACGTAAAACACAACTTTATATACCTACATTTTATATACTGTTAGCAACTATGTTACATGTATCTGCATGAAACAGACTTTTACATGCAAATATAGTTTTATGATATTAGTACAATATGGCCTTGGCACTTGTGTCAAGTTATCTTACTGATTTTCTTTATGCTGTGGTACCGATATTGTTAATATTTTAAGTTCCTTTTCATAATTCGGTTAATGATAAGTGCAACAAAGAGGGAAGGTTAACGATGTGGGGCATGTTATAGGACATTGAAATGTATGAATGTAAAGGTACAGAAATATTAACAAATCTGCAAGCTGGTTCAATACACTAATTTTAATGTACACTGTTGTAAAATATGTACACAAACTGTAAGGTGTAGTAAAAATAGCTAAAGATTTATTTCATATTAAAAGTTACATATATGTACCTCAGTATCAAAAGGTCTGTTGTCCAGAATCTCACTTTTAAAAACAGGAAAACAAGATTTTAGTGCTAACATTTATTTAAATTCTCCTTACATTTCTCAGAAAGTGCAAAAACCCTTAAAAGTTAATTAAGGTCACTGTATACCAGATACAACTGTACCGGTAATACTATAAAAATATTATTTATTTAACAAAAAAAAATTCTTTTTTTATTGCATGGGCATCCGATCTTATGCAAGTAACATCAAAATCTCGGTTGTCCACAACAAGTATTACAATCTAAACAAAAACACTGAACTATGTTCATTACTTCTAGCAATATTACTAATTAAAGAAACAAACAATCGTAACTCAATGTTTCTAAAAACTGCGAATGACTACAGTCAATAATGTAAGCCAAATATATGAATTTTTTCAATCTGCCTACTAATTCTCCGAGTTTGATTGGATAATCATTGGCTTGACCATCATATTTAAGATTTTTGTAATAGTTATGGAATCGTTCCGGAATCCATTGTAATGCGATTTGTAATTGGGTATAATTCGTCCGTTGATATAGCAGGTAATCGTATCTTAGTTGTCATAACAATGGAGGCCAATCAATGTTTGTCTTACTTTCCTTGTTAGGTTAATTTCATAGAAATCTTCTTGATTAAAATTGGTTTTGTAGAATAAAATGTAGGGGCCTCCTGATGGACCTGAAGCCAAACAATCTTTGAAATACTAAACTGATCACCATTTACACTTTTTTTCTATTAATTAGAATGGATCCAGTTGTTTTACCTAAGATATGTTATTGAAATCAGGGAAGTCCATTTCGTATACTTTAAATTCAATTCCTCCATCACAAGTTCTGATAAATTGTGCCCAATCTCTAGGAACTACTACTTCAAAATTTTTTAGCTTTGATTTTTTTCTTTCAATTATAGAATGAATCATGTCTGCTTCCGTGTGGGTATGGCTCTTTAAAAGAAATTTATGGTTAATGACCCATAAATCAGAACAACTCTTCAGAATCCCCATGTGTGCAAATACGATCGTGTTTCAGATTCTTTAAGGTGTTTTTCCTTTTCCAGTAGCGCAGCTTCAACATCTTCAACGTCATCAAAAGTATCAACACCAGGAGCACGAAATGATAAGTTAAATTTGTGGTTGAAGATATCTCTGTACATGTGTTCTTTTGTAATGTCACTTTTGTTCAACCCTAAAGATTGGCATCTTTCAGGATACTGCTTATAGTTGTATTTAAGCGAGAACCGAGTTCAGTCTCTGCAATAGTGGGAGTTGTATGCAGGATAACTTTTAATGTGTTCAGCTACTGCATTTTTCACAGTTTCCGGCACTATACGATGAGGAGGTAGATTTACTCTTCCATCGGGCACTAACACTCCTCCAGTTCATTTTTTGCTTATAGTATTTATTACAAATTTTTCACCCAAACAAAATATATTTAAAAATATTACTTTACATACCGCGATAAATTCTTCTCCCTTATTATTTGGAAGAGATTATAAATAATTGAGCTGTCTTTTATCTGCACAGTCACTTTCTTCTTTCCGGCTTCGGCAACACTGTTTTGATTTAATAGGTATAAGAGACACGATGTACTGCCTTCGTTGCTCCCAGTTCTTAACTACTTTCCAGAAGTGGTGAAATAATGATGGCCTTCCTTCGTCCGTTATTTTTGAACTACATCTTTATCTGCAATCACATGCTGGTTTGATACTATGAGCTGCAACTTCTGGATTTTTTTTTCGCTACCGAAGATTTAGAAGGTGATCCCTTTAGGCTTTTTGCCTTTGCAATACTTCTGTTCCATAGCTTTGGAAGGCTTCTTCGATTTTTACCTTTTTTTAATGTACCATTTTCATTTTCTAATACAGCGTTACTGTCACCAACTACGTGACTATCTTGCTCGTTTTCTGAATTTCCTGAAAATTATATTCCGACTTGCTTAGTACATAATCGTTGTCTTGATTTGAATCATCACTCAAATGATATGGATCAACAGGACTTGACGAATAAACATCGTTTTTTCCTGAAGCTGCAATAAAGTACTTTATTATTATCAAATTCATTTTAAGGTTAAAACGCAGTAATTTCATATATGAAATGCCCACGTGACCAGTAATTAGAAATGCTCTGAAGGAGCCCGGTTAGCCGAAAGAAAAACTGACGATATGGACCCAAGTTTTAACTTTGAATGCGTGTTCTAAACGTAGTAGCTACGCCACTGCTTAGAAACATTGAGTAATTTACAAATTTATGTGATAACCACGTAATAATTTACATTGGCTGTTAGTGTTGTTTTCAAACTGGAATGGATCTCCACTATCACGGTTATCAATATTATTAATAACTGGATCCTGGGTAGCACTACTTTGGGCGAGTTGAACAGTGCGGTAACCTCTAGAAGTTGTATTAGCACACGAACCCATACTTATTTTAAATACAGCTAAAGTTATTCATTAAACGAAAGTTTAATCTCAAATAAGTATTCGTCATACTACTATAATATCACTTACATTAGTTATAAAAATATGTACACAGAGCTATTGCTTGGCACTAGACTGATGTGTCAATATAAATTAATACAAACATAACCTTAACTGGAATAAATTGTGCCACTACCTTCTGTGCAAAAGTCGGTTCTCCTATAACATGTTAAAGTTAGCTTATGCATTGGGACGGTTGTCCCGCACAAAGTCGGATATCCCAATAGGCTGAAGGTATAAGGCCGTATGTGTACATCAGTCCTTTTGATTCGAAGTTAACAAGAACATCAGTCATTCTGGATGCTCTGTAATGTAAAAACTAATGGCCGTAGAACATCCGTCTTTATACCATTCAATGCAGAAACTTCAGGGCATTAAAACAGTTTCATAAACCCACATATAGAAAAAGTTGACATCCAGCCTTTTGGTACTAAGGTACAGATATGTATTTTACAATAATTTTTCTAATGTATGGCGTTATATAAATTGTTTAATGTAGGCGCCACCAATAAATCACCCTTTTCATGTTGTATTAACGTCTTATCTAACAATGTAAATAGTTGAACGCCATGAAGCCATTTTCCTTAATTTATAAAATTTATTATTTATTATTTATTTAAATTGTCAAATTAATTAATTTTACTTTAAGGAAATTTAATTAATATAATATCGATTTCGTTTCAAGTAATTTGAACTACATAATGGTATTTATTGAGATGTATGTTCATAATAACGTAAATAATTTGTACAATGGTTTTTACTTAAGAAATGAAACTTTATTTAAAAATTTATATGCCCGTCTATGTGTATGTAAATAAAACTAAAACGAGATAACCTTTACGTTTTTTATCGATATTTTTCTGTACATAAACAAATAACCATTACAGAATATGCAAAATTGTAGCTTATTATATGTACAAAATAAGTTAATATTTCTAAAATACTTGTAAATATTAAAGATAAGAAGGAATTTAATGTTAAATGCGGCAGAATCAAATCAGCTGACCAAAACTTACCTATGGAACGATAAACTAGGCGTTTTTTTAGTACTTCTATTAGTGCAACCGTAAGCGGCACATACAACCATGCGTTTTGTTAATTTACAAAGAAATATCTTTATTAAATCAAACACAATAATAGAAACTTTAACAACTAAACACTTTACCGATGAACTAAGAAAGATGGCGTCAACCGGTGATGGTGCTTCTGCGCTGGCTACATAAATTTACAACTGTTTGAATGGGAGGGGTGCTTCCTTAGTATTCTTTATTCGTAGGAATAGATATTTCAAATTTTTAATTATTTGCAAATGATGTTAACTTACGAACGTGTATGAAATAAATAACTATTCAATTACCGGATAAAAAGTTATTATTCTTTTTTGATATTCTAACGTAATCCATAAATTTTCAAATGTCTTATTTAAAATAGATACGCTGAGGAAGGGTTTGTAAACTGAAATGTTTGTAAATTTATAATCATTTATAAACAAAGCTATAAAATAAACAACAATTAAAATTTTGAAATACCTATTCGCATTTTGAATATTTATAAAGCTTTAGAATCTCTATGTTCTTAAAGTAACTAAATTTACTCATCATTCTTAATTATGAAAGAAGGATTTATAATGTTATTTTACCTTAAGTAAAAAAAATGTTTCTGTCAGCTATGAAAATAATAAATACGCCAGTTTTCTTCTACTATTTGTATGAGGGCATTTTCAACATTCACTACCATATGCGGTCTTCGCGCCCACTTTACAGTTAAGTTTAACAATTTCCGAATCTTGCAGTCTTTTCCGCGAAATGTACTATTCGTAGGGGTGAATCCTATAACAAATTCGTATTATACGTACAGTTGGCTAGGCATTTTCTCATCCTTCACGGTAGTCCAACTTAAAAAGTAGGACCGGGCTGAAAACTTCAATTGCAAATATTTCGAAAACTATGCAATTTGGACACATAGTTTATAAGCATTTTTTGTCGCGCATATTAAAATGTGTCTGCTGTTAAAGTAATACCCTTTATACCGCGGGCACCCTGTATGATCGCTTCGTTTTCATTTTATTCGCCATTCAATTCTTTGATTTATTTATCGTATATGGTATATGAACTTATAAAATGGCGCAATGGCCGTTGTTTATTTGAGGAAACCCTATATATATATATAAACGTTTGTAAATCTTAAACCATTGCAATACTTGATTAATGACACCATTATGTTCGTTTTTCCAGACCCACTGCTTCCCGTAATTAAACATCTTCTACAACCACCCAATAAGTTAACATACTTCTGAAATGTTTTCGTTAATGCGCACGTATCGTGGTTATATATAGGAAGGCATTATTTTTGAGGAACAAATTGCGCATTACTCATCACACTGGTATTAATATACTGACGTTAAACTAGAATTTCATATATTTATAGAATTTACCTTATAAAAACTCAGTTACACTTGTGGACTTGCCCAGAGCAGTTTGAAATGCATCATAATTCCAGACGTCAACGAAGAATTAAAAATGGGCCTGGACTTGTTAATATACCTATTATTAAACTACCAGTAGAGCGTCACATACCTGATTATCGTTTTTTCGGTCCGCGAACGCGTTTACAAAAAAGATTAGCTCGTGGTGATTCAGTTATTAACCTTCTAGACAACTCTTGTAAAATCACGATATTGCATACAGTAACACTACCGATATCACTGAACGTCATAAGGCGGACAAAGTATTGGCGAACAAAGCTTGAGAGCGACTTAAATCTAAAGTTTTGGAGAAAAAGCAGTACCCTTAACTGTAACTGGTATTGTGAAAGGAAAATTAAATTAGGATCTGGTTTTATCAAAGCAAAATAGGAGAGAAGCGGAAAGTAAAACGTAGTGTTAGCTTTCATCAAACAGTTAAACTCGCTAGACTAGAAACTGGTATTAAGAAAGAAAATCGTAAATTAGGAATGGACCGTCCTAAGAAACATAAGAAAGCAAAACGTAGGATTAGCTTTAATCAAGCAGTGAACCCGCTAAAATAGGAATGGGTCATAATTCAAATATTAAACGTCTATTAAAAGGTTACAGCAGCTTCGAAAGAAAAAGGAATTACAATACCGTAGAAACGCATACTCCTTATTTCCCTCATTCCGCTATTTGCGGCTCTAGAAGCACTCGATAATCCTAGCAGTGGAGCTGCCGCTATTGCAAAAAGAAAAAACGCCGTAAATAGTGTTACAAAGGCTTTACAAGAAACAAAACGACATAATAGTACAATGGAAGACGCTACAATTGAAAAAGGGCTATATTTAACACCATATAAAAGGGAGCTTGGCATCGTTTGGAATTGTAAAAAACTCAATAAAACTACCATCTCGTGCATTAACCAATGTTGATTTGAAATATTCTGCTAAACTTTTAAATATTCCACATTTTCGCGGGGTATTTATGTGAAATTCTTTGCTGCGAAAAGTACATAAATATGAATCCGCTTTTGTTAATTTGGATATGGCACCCATTGAACAGCTTATGTGAGAAATGATAATAAAATGATTTATTTCGATGACTTAAATTTCCCCCAGAACTAGTTCATTATTTGTAGTGACGGTACTGTAAAGAATATATTGTATAACTTTGATAAACTACAACAATCTAATTCTTATAATTGTAGTCACTTAGCATTGAAGTTTTTATATGCTAATGCTAAATAAGCTTCTCTCAGTATCGTGCGAACGGTATATTATACACTTTCACCCTCGTTGATGTTTACTTTACTTTAAAAATAGTTTTTAATCCTCCTATAATGTTAGATGCGGATAAGGAATATATTATGGGTTTGACAAATTTTGAAACTTTCAATACTATCTCAAACTTAAAGACTAGGAATAATCCATTTAAAATTGAAAACAAGGTTATTTCTATATCTGAGGTATAGAAGATTTAGATGTAAACAACTACAGCAATTCCCAGCTCGATAGAAGATCTTGTGAATATGTGATGGTCGGGGCGAATAATAATACACTGAATCATCAATTATAACATCGGATTTTATTGACCTTTCGAATAATAATTCCATGCGAATTTGTTAGGTTTTAAACATGAAATGTTGCTACCTAATATTACTCATATTTCTGAATAGCCCAATCAAATTTTAAATGTAAATTCTATATTAATCGATTATAATATTACAACTGGAAATTATAGAAACGGGGCCTTGCGCACACAATATATCAATTTTTTCTGGGCGTTCCACTTGGTTATAAGATTATCGAAGTAGTAGATCATGTGACTTATTTACTAATCATTTCACAAATTATCCTTACAGTATTAGATCAACCTGAAAATCCTGTTAATTTTCGAGGTGAAACGATCACAATCGGACTTCATTTGAAAGCTCTCCACAACAGTGTTTAGAATCAATCAAACTGTTGGCTATAAAAATTCATATTCCTCATGCAAAATCGTTAGAAAACGTCCAATCAGCAAACCGTTAATACAAAATAATAAAGCATTCCTTCGTTCACTTGGATTAAAGTTATTGCAATGAATAATATATGATAAAGTTCGAATTGATAATTCAATCGTCAATTGACAAATACATACTCATCAACCACATACTACTCGCTTTCAAAACAACAATCAAATTCGCATACCAATACAAGAAGACATGTGAAAGTTTTTTGTATGTAGAGGATCGACTATCAAAAGATAATAACATTCCACCCTCAACGCAAAGTTCATTAAAAATGGTACCACCTACTTGCTTAGTGAAATTCGTTATGAAATGAATGGTACAGTGGTTGTTGATTCCACCACACGAACTTCAACTTCAGCAATGAACGACTATCTATCATATAATTCCACTAACAATGTGAATTTCAAAATGCTGGTTGGTTTCCTAATGGCAACAGTAATATAGAGGATGATTCTGTAAATTTTAATGTATGTATACCTTTAAACACGCTCTTAGGATTCGCCGAGGATTACAAAAAAATTATTTTGAATATTAGACAAGAATTAGTGTTACTGTGAAGCAATTCGGACAAGGATGGACATTTATATTCTGAAAATGAAGCTCTTAAAATTCATATTGATAAAATACGAGGGTCATTTGGAAAGTAAAGAACGTTAGCTACTATTTGTTTTGAAATTAATCAATACATTTTATTGGGAGACTTACTGTATTTTATTTCTTCAAGTAAAGAATATTGTTTTATGAAAGTGATCGCGTCCCCGTCACCATCGCCGACCGTTCACTGACTGTGGCACTTTTTCGCTTGAGTCTGGCGGCAGCTACAATCCACTACGGTTGATTACTGCTTAGCTATGCGACGTTAAAATGAGCGACAAAATTAACAATCCCGCCAAGTGTGAGGTTCATAGTGTTATTCGCTTTTTAAACACGCAAAAAGTTCGACCCATCGAAATCTATTGATAGACATCGAAATCTATAGACAGATAACTGGGGTTTACGGTAAGGTGATGAACGAAGTGTCAGTTCGAAAATGGTGTATCATGTTTAATGGCGGACGGACGAATGTTCACGATGAAGAACGCTCGGGCCGATCCTCAGTTGTAACTGACAGGCTCAAAGCCAAAATTGAAACAAAAATTCAAGAAGATCGGCGTTTCACAATTAGTGGACTACACTCATTCTTTCCCAAAATTTCAAGAACTGTGTTGTACGAAATTGTTAGAGAAGATCTGGGTTATAACAAAGTGTCAGGTGGGCTCCTCGAATTTTGTCACACGACCACAAAACCAAACGTATGGCAACAGCATTGACCTTTCTCTGTCACTATGACAAGGATGTTGATTAATTTTTGAATCACATTGTTACTGGTGATGAGAATTGGATATCTCATTTCATTCCAGAAACAAAGCGCCAGTCAATGGAATTTCATCATTCGTGATCCCCAACGAAACCGAAAAAAGTAAAACAAATTTTGAGCACCAGATCACCAGTATTTTGGGATCGTAAGGGTGACCCCCTCATGAACTATATATATGCCTAGAGGTGAGATCATAAATGCAGCGACCTACTGTCAGACGCTTCACCGAATGCGTCGCGCTATTTGAAACAAACGCTAATGCACGTCAGCATGCAGCTGCGTTGACACAGGACTTGCTTCGGCGGTTTCAATGGAAAATCTTTGAACATCCGCCAAATTGAAAAACTTCTTGGCCGGAAACCGCTATACAAGTGATGATGAACTTAAAGCGTTAATCAGTGGTTCAACAACTTGGCGGAAATTAAGTATGTAGACGACATAGAAAAGCTGGTGAAACGGTACTGCTTAAATTTGAAGGGTGACTATGTAGAAAATTAGCTTAGGTATCAAATTGTATGTAAAATAAAGGTTTGTTTCTTTATATCCAATAACAGTTTCTGAAGAAAAAACGTTCTTTACCTTTCGAATGACCCTGGAAAATCGACCTTGCTGAACAAATGGCTTTGAAAAAATACATTGACAAGAACATATATAATAAATTAAAATCATGTCAGTTATACTATGCGATCATTTAAATTTCAGTTCCCAGTGGGCTATGAAATTTTTCCGTAGAGCGTAGCTTGGACACACGCACGCTAACTAAAGCCAATACATAATCTGCAAATTATATGTCAACAAATTTGGTGGGAAGAACTTTATTATTAAATTGTACATTTTATACAGCATACATTTTTTGGGGCTGCTATATTAAAAGAATACATGTAGTATATAACCTGCATAATGTGCTGCCTGTGCTGTGCATTTTACAGCAATAAACTGTGATTCAGACGAGTCAACTGCAGATCCTTACGTTACAAATGGTAATTCCGATTACATACCAGAATATAGTACAGCGGAAACATGGAGAAGAAGTTCAGAAGGATACCGTTCAAACCATAAGTACACATTTTAGTAACTCTCTGAGTGAAAATAATGATAAGCCGACTACCGAAGCAAATAGAAAGGAAAAGAGGCATTAAAACAAGTTGGAAACCTTGAAATGTACGTTAATGCATAGCGAAATATTGTTAGCTAAAATCATTAAAGGAGCTATCCAAAGAAAGTTGCAGACTTAAATGTAGGATTAGCGAACTAAAATCTCTTTGGAATATTGGAAATTAGGCGACATAAAACGCCAATGAGTTTATTGTGCGTCAAGTTGATTTTAAAGATAAAAGCATCAATATTGCAAACTAGAAGACAATACTCATCCACAAATACCAAAGAAGAACATAATAATGCAAATAACCAATCCACCGAAGAGAACTCGGCGTTAACAATAAATGGCGACAAAGGAAAGAGCTATAGAACAATAACCTATTTCTACCACTTCAATTCAGAACAAAATGTAAGACATTCTTTCTGAATACATTCAATATAAGTCATCAGATAGTTAAGACTGTTGCAGCTCGAATTCCTGCGCCTAAGAAAGCATTAACTGTAGGCAATGACAAAAGGAGAAACACGCCAAGTGCTATCAGAATTGCTGATGACGAAACAATTAAGCCATTATTGCAGAAAAAATTCATCAAAAAGTATTTACCTGCTTCACTTAACGTTTTTAGAATGTACAAAAAGTATTCTGATCATTGCAAGGATCAAAATAGAAGTTCAATTCGTGAATCTGCTTATCTATAGATTTTTAACAATAAATTTAATTTAGAATTTCATATTCAAAAAAAAGGCCAGTGCATTTTATGTGTCAAAATATTGATAAAAGTAAACATGCGCAATGTTTAGTAAACAAAGATGCTGTTAGAAAACAAAAATAAGAAAGTAAGAAAGCCACCAACACCAAGTATTTCCGAGTTGTTATTTTTGACTTAGAGCAAATTTTGCAAAGTCCTAAAATTGAAGTCGGGCAGGTTTAATACAAGTCGAAGTTGTCCACATACAATTTAACAGCGTTTGACACTGATAGAAAGCAAGGTTTTTGTTTTATGTGGTATGAAATAATTGCAACTTGTGGTATATGTGAAATTGGAAGTTCTTTCATTCAAAAAAACGTAGTAGACGATAGTTGTAAATAATTTTTATTTTATGCCGACAACTGTGCAGGGCATAATAAAAACAAGTTTATGCATGATTTGCTACTCTATGCTGCCATACAGTTCAAAGGTAAGACTACATTACGGTTTAGGATAGCAACTCATACTCAAAATGAAGGCGATTACATGTATAGCATTATCGAACGTTGTGTAAGATGAACCTCTGTATATACCCTAGCTGCAGTATGCAATAGCACAATGAGCCCCAACATTTTTATTTATTTCTATTTCTTTCCGAAGAATTTCTTTTTGCTGTCGTTCTTCATCTAGATAATTCTTATAACTTTTGTGAGCATTCATGACAAAAATTAACAACTCATTTGTAATTGGCAGTAAATGAGCTAATGGGCTTTGTTGTGGAAATATTTCCTTCCAGGCAATATGTTTAATCTTACATTCATTCCAACTTTGTCACACGTCAATGCAAGATTTGATGTTGAAAAACTTCTTGCTATGGATGCACTTCCATAAGGTAAAGCTTTAGTTACAGTTGAATGATTTGACAAATTCAATGTTATTTTCTTTACGAAAAAGTTATACTAATTTCTCATCTGGCTGGTTCTCTTCAAATCCAACTAAAAGAACAAAAATATCAACTTCAAATGGCAGTGCTTGAGCAACAGCAGTTATCTTGTAACGTTTCTAACGGCTTCGGACGTCATTTTCACCTGTGACGTTTCGCCTTATTATTTATTGGTGTCTCAGGAAGAAAATTATTTATATTTCTCGCAGATACTTTCTAGCCGGGCGGGCCTGGTTCAATTGTACCTAGCTAAACTGGTTATTAAATAATAAGTCGGTAAAACGTTCATAAGTTATATATATTGTAAATAAAAACAAATAATTATATACAATGAGTATGAAAAGTTTAGTAATAAAAATACTGATAGAATATTTACAATAATTAACTAAGCAATCTCGAATACTAAATTAAAATCGACGGTTACAAATAAACTAAATACATGCTCTGAAATACTATAATTAATATGTACACAACGAAGCAATCATGCAACGGTAATTAATT
>JAHWXV010132808.1:0-10752 GCA_024586415.1 Phrixothrix hirtus | reverse complement strand
AAACGTGTATTTCCACTAAAATTTTGACATCGAAAATTTTGGATGAAAACAATACTTTCTCTATTCTATATTTCATATAGGTAAGAGAAAGTAATAAGTTAAAGTAGATATCATCAATTATTAAATTAATAACTAGTAAGATTTTTAGCGGTTTTATTTTCTTATTCAGGTTAGATGTAAAATAATTTGTATTTGTTTACAAAATACAGTCTTTGAATTTACTTAAAGTTATTTACAGGAAAGGTTTTAATTAAGAAGTTGTGTTATCAGATATTCAACGAAATATACTTATTTATAATGAAGTATTCAAATTTAGCGAGGGAAACCAGTTTAGTTACTTCACAGTCATTCTGATAACAATTGGTAATTTAATTCGTGCAAATAACTAACAAAAACACCTTATTAACGATAAATTCAATAATAAAGGTACAAATAAAGTTACCACTGATTTGTGAAATGTTACTAAATAATTTCTAGTTTAATATTATGGCGTAATAAATATTAAATATGGCAACGGGTACCAGATTGACAGAATTTTACATAAGTACTTTAATTATTTTATTATCGATGTCTCGCCAAGCATATTTTTATATTTGAATTGGAATGCTGCGCATTATATCAGAAGCGCACACTAGAGATCCTTTTAATTACAGGAAGTTACTTCATAAATCTCTCGCCAATATCTTTTATTTATGTAGTTTTTACTTAACTTCCTCCCTCTCATTACAAACTAGTCCCTCTGTCTTTACTACTAACCATGAACCATCCCACAATTTGAACACCTGCAAACATGGCCCATAACAAAAAATTTGAAATATTTATTGGAAAACGTTCCCAACGTTTATGTACTTTGTAACTATTTTTATACAAAGTATGCTTAACTATATTTTGTTTAAATGTATGAAAGTAATCCCTCCGTTTGAATTTAGGAATCAATTTTGATTTTTATAATTATTTAAAGTGTCTCAACGCTTTTATACTTTCCATACTTTCCCCAAAGGGGAACAAAGATCCTATAAATAAAATATACATAGTAGATCAAAATTAAACTGAACATTCTGCCTGTAGTTTTACGTCTTCATAATTGGTATCTTGTTATAGTAAAAGAGGCAAAACAACAATATACAAGGTACCAACACATTTGGGGGCGGGGCCTGAAGAGCAGCAACACAGTGCGTGTTTAAATCGTTGCTTAGGACTACTAAACTGATCTATAGGAGTCATTAAATTTGTGAATAATTACCGATGGTCCTTACACAAAAGCCGTGAAACTTCGGCTACAATTGCCAAGCTTTGGACGTCGAAAGTCGAACAGAGTCATCAACTTCCATCGATGTTTTGCCGCTTTTGAAGCGCCCTTGCTACTCAAAATACGGTGTTTGGGTGAATTCTTTGTTATCAAAAGCTTGCTGAATTATTGCAAACATTTCCGACGCATTTTTTGCAAACCTATAGAGAATTTGGTTTGATTTTTCAATTAATCATGAAAGTATATATACTCCTCTTAACGCAGCTAATACAGTGAAACTAAGTGCACTGAATCCTGGCGCACTCAGTGCCCACGTACAACCCGAGAAATTTTTGAAATCTGCTTAAAACAGATTGGGAAACCTCATATCTGCTATTCCGCGGCTAAAGATACTCGTGAAGGCTTGTCGTAGGTTCATTACAGTTTGAATTAAAAGGTACAAGACGAATCCTTCAGTCATATATATAATGGACGCAAGAATTTGTAGCTTTTACAAATTCGAGATCTTAACTATGTTGAATAGCCAAGACTGCAGCATTCGAATTCGCCTTTCTTATGCTTATTTTCTTCGATCCGGTACTTATGATAGGAAAGAAAATAATCACAAATAACAAATTTAATAAAGTTTATTTTAAAAGCAATTGAAATATGCAACTTGAGGATTAATGTATCACATTTTATATTAAAAATAATATAATAAAGTGTACTTACAATAAATCTTTTTGTGTTACATCAATATTAATTATAACTTCTGGAAATGTTGTCCCTCCTGTGCATTCATGAATTCATAGGCTTTGATGTTTTACTGTAACATGAGAATTCTGAAAGTAACAGTTCAAGACTAGAATAGTTAAGGATTAAAGAAAACAAGACAAAGGTTATGTACTCTATCAACTAATAATGACAATTCTAGAATTTGAAGCAAATGTATTGAACATGGTAGAGAAAGATACAAGCACCTCTACCAGAAAAATGTTAAATTCTTTGAATGTAAGTAATGGGACTAAGGAAAATTTTGAATCGGAACTGCTTGTGCCCATGCCACATTCAGGCACTGACTCCTACTTATTTTCCTCAACGCCTTGCATTTTGTTAACGACTTCTGTATACTATGATTCATATCCCTCAACTACTGGCGCTGTTTCTTTTTAGCGATACAGCAAATTTCTCCAGAAACGCTATTAGAAACTTCCATAGCAATCTTGTGTACTCAAATGAAAACCCACGTGCGGTACCTAAAGATCGTTTTGAACATCAATTTTCATTAAACATTTGTGTTGAAATTGCGGGTGACTGTCTAATTGGACCGATATTTCTACTAGGACTTATCGGTGAGGTATATCGAAATTTTTTGAAAAATTCAGTTTTAGGTTTCTAGAGGATGTCCTATTGCTATTTTATCTTTCGTACTCATGCTGTTTTACTCCTAGCGACAAAACATGCATAACAGACATCGAAACTATGCAATTCTTAATTTGTGTCACCTATCTCTTCTTCTGTACGGTGACTGCTTTCTCAAACAGTTTCGTCTTCTGGCGTATTTTCTTCTTATCCCTTTCTGCGATAATTCAGTTGTGGCTTTACCCACAGCAAAATTAATTTTACATGAGACGTTTTAGATCTCCAACTGGTATGCGATTCTTATAAAATAGCATCGAGTTATTAGAGGAAAAATTAATTTTAAGTTATGTTGAAAAATAAATACAAAGAAAAATATTTTGGGTAAAATAATTGAACAAATTTACTTAT
The DNA here is from genome assembly GCA_024586415.1 of Phrixothrix hirtus. NCBI lineage: Eukaryota > Metazoa > Arthropoda > Insecta > Coleoptera > Phengodidae > Phrixothrix > Phrixothrix hirtus. Next base: position 7,754 of record JAHWXV010132808.1, on the reverse strand, counting down.
ATAATTACATGTGCGTTATAATTTATTTACAAAATCTCAGATTAAAAACACGTAATACAATTATGAGTGCAGTTGGTGCCGATTGTGATTGTCGCAGATACTTCAACACTAGGTTAAGCGAAGCTACAGTGCTGCAGGACGATAGCTGTTTTAGTCTAAAGGCCGGATTTTCCGTCCGTAGTTAAATTTATTTACTTTTTAATTACCTTGGAGACAATTGTATTAAAGAAACAAACAGCAAGATAAATTTAGCAGAAGTTGGAAAAATCGATCACTCAGGATTTTAGAGGAAAAGATGGGGTAATTTCGGCATATTTTGAAAAAATAACTATCATCTCTACTTATCTAAAAACTATTGTGACGGTTCGACTTTGCCAATTTAATTCGCAGGAAGAAAAACATGTAGATTCGTTTTGTCCAGATGCGCTCGGTAGTGAGGCCGAATTGTTAACGAAGGTAATGCTTGTAATACAGTTCCAGGGTGCTAGTTACTCTCACGGCGACTTCATTTAAGCTAATGACACCCGGACGTACTTCCGATACAGTGCCAATTTAAGCGTCGGAAATACTTAATGATATAAATAACAAGATTTAAAACCGTCAACAGAAAAATTTATTCAACTAAATAAAATAAAAAAAACTATTTGTAGGTTTATATACAAACATCTTAAATCGAATTGTAATATTACTGAATATGCTTGTAAGACAAAGTGTTCGGTAACCGTAAGGAACTGCAGATCGGCTTTCTTATTGATTTCCAGCATCCCTCGTGGGGCGATACTGACCTGTCTCCATGCCGGTAGCTAATTATGATCGTGTCTAAGTATTTGACTCGACCTAGGATCCAGTGTTGCAAGCATTTCGTTACCCATACTTCATTCGCGTGCAGTAGGGTGTCGATATTCTGAAGGGTCAGTTGCGTCCTGTATCGTCGCTATTCAGCAAACATAGAACCCGCTACATATACAATATAGTCAAGAATGGCATAAAGTCGGTATTCTGAACGGTGGGTTGCGTTTTATATCCTCGTTACTCGAATAATTTAGCTCACTGAACAAGCAACATAGTTAAGTACGGTCGGGAATCAAGACATTTTGTTGCGCACGCTATTCTTACAACACGGTGAACATAGGACAGAGAAGCATTTGGACATCAGGTTGCTGCTCAAGTAACACAGTCAAGTACCGCCCAATGTCGGTAATAGGGAACTAGCCCCTCGATCGATTGAAACTGGGGACCTGATTTTCGCCTTCAGCGACGCTTAACGAAATTCTAAATGTCGGACTGTCGACCAGAATTGCACTACGAGGTTGACTACATTTATGCTTAAAGGGATTCCATTTCTCTGAACAAGTCCCGGTAAGCGGAGTCTGAACTTGGATATATTTTCGAAACGAAAACCAGTTTATTTATACTGTTTTGAATTTGTCTATCTTTATTCGGTGAATGCGGTATTTATTTCCTCTTTGACTTGCTGAATTTCTCGGCATCGCTACAAGTTTATGCTTTATCTTATGCCCTTTGATAACATACAATGTGACATAAACTATTATATTTCGGAATTGCGTAATATTAAGGAACCTTGCATAATGTTTAACAATTAGAGTACTGTATTTAAATTACTCAGTTCTAATATTCACAGTTCATTTGGTTCGTTTATTCTAACGTACTGTATTTATTAAATATATAAACTAAGATATTCTTTTACAAGCGTTGTATAATTAATGGTTGCACCCGCGCACTTTTATTTCATCCTTAAAGTTTTTCCTGTCTTTACCAATGTAAATTTCTTAATTATTATGCTTCCAGAATTACAACTTTTAACAGAAAAAACGCGCAGAATTGTGTCGATTCTTAATACATGTTTTTTTAGTTTATTTCGTTTGCGGCGAACGTTACACTATGAGACTAACTTTGGCAGACAATTATACATCCGAATTTGCAGTAACTATTAGCAAAAACAGAAAAATTATATCCTTCCCGTTTTTTGTTAACAACAGGTAGGTGTAAGAAGGCAAACGGGTTAGTTTTCTTCAGTGTGTGAAGTAGTTTAATCATTCATATGAAATTACTACGAGACAAATCTTACGGCGCCTTCTTCTCCTCATTGGTAAGATTTTTTAATTAAAAAATAAAGTGCTAATGAACAAAAATGAAAATGTATTACAAATGTAAAATAAAATTACCTAAACTTGTTTATTAAGTACAGTGGCGTATCGATCCGACAGATAATGTAATTCCGCTCCTGAATTCTCCAACAGTTTGCCTCCTTTTGAATATGTTCAATTAAAATGTTCATAATTTGGCCTGAATATTCCTGTCCATCGCACAAGGATAAAATCATTTACAGAATATGTTTTTGCTCAGCCGTTTAGCTGTAGCCACAGAACTGTCACTCTCAATATTAAATTCTTCTTTAGACACTAGTAGGACATCATTTTGAGACGACTCTGAATCTATCTCTGGTTTATTTTGCTTTAGTTTTCTTTTGATTAAATCAAATTAAAGTTGCTTGAAGCCTTATCCCTCAATGTACAATATTATTTTTGAAACACGAAATAAGATTTAAAAATAACTTTGGGTCTTGTACTGGTTATATAGTGTAGAATACAGATCAACTAGTTTCGAGGAATGTCACGGCCTAATGATCGTTACTTTAAATCTAAGGAAAATTTGCTTAAAACAGTACAAATATAAAAATTAGGACAAGACAGTATAAATAAAAATTAAAAATTTGTATATCTAAAATAATTTTAAGTTCCCTTTTCTTTTCCAAAGGCATCCCGCTAGCTTCTTCTTTGCTTTTCTTTTCTCCATCTCCTCAATTATATGTTTACTAAGTGTCTGTGTACACCCTCGTTTTCCTTGCGTTTCTTTAAATTTTCTTCATCACATAAGCAGGTCGAAGATATGAGCGCGCTGCTTCTAGTGTAAGTGTTTCCGTATCTGCGCATTGCGATAACTTGCTTGATATGGTTGTGTCTTCTGCTGTTGTTGGCCCAGGCAGTTTCACCGGCGTCAAATTCTTTCTTTTAGAAGATTTGAGTAATCATGGGCCATACGCCATTTTTTTAAATGCAGCCCATATGTTAAATGGAATGAAACAGGCAACTAAAGCGATCTTAGTCATGGGCGCTATCTCCTTAATTCTAATTTTCCTCGGAGTTTTTAACAGCAAGTGGTTATGAAATGCTCGCACACAAACTTATTTGGATGGAAAATAGGTCCCTGGTGAGGACCATGCTATTCTGTCGGCAAACATTGGCCGCCTCTAAACAGATGTGGGAATCATAACCATCTACCATTAACTAAATTTTGTTTTCCTTTGTGGGATTTGCGTGGTCGATAATGTGTTGTAACATTTTGGAAAAAAGATCCTCAGTCTTTCAGTCATCTTTAGTCACGCGTGTCAGATAATCTGGATGTGAATCTATCAGGTATTCTTCAAGATGTCGAAGCCTTTAGAAAACGGAGACAGGTAATAGAAACCCACCGTCAATGTTCACAGTTCCAACGAAGTAGCAATCACTACTTGTTTCTTTTCTTTTTCACTAACCACTTATACATGTCTTATGACAGTTGTAAATCGCTATTTGTCAATATTATAACTTCTTTCTTATAACTTCCACATAGTTTTCGAAAAATTTGTTAACGGCGTTCCTACTAAAACCGGAGGATCTGGCCAAGCTCGTATTTTCAAGCTTATTTAGGGATACATGTTCTAGCTGTCTATGAAATTTCTTATCCACTCTAAGTCAGCTACGCAGCGATTGATCACTTCCATGCTATTTTTTAAGGGACGTAGAATAATTAAATGCAAGTTTTCTAATTTGTTTGTATGATAAACCATAGTTGAGGATCGAATATTTTTTAATATTTTCAGGCAGATTTGTTTTTCCTTTTAGGAGAATACCGATTTCATGCTCCCTCTCTTTTTACACACATTACTTGAATCAGTATTATTCATAAAATATTTTTCATTTGATATTATTAAAATTTTCTTTATTCAACATTGAAGGGCTTGTCGCTTGATTTTATCAAAACCACATTTCCTTTTGATGCTTTTGTTTTCCTTGATAATTCTGTAAATGCTTTCTTGATAACGTCCTCACTTATAAAAGCCACAGCAGTCTTGTTAACATAGGTACTCGAGATCTAAAGAAACGAAAAAGAATCAACGTTGTGCCAAATTTGTACAACGGGTTGCAATTAGCATATTGAAACAATTTATTATAGACATGACGAATCTTGCTCTAAAATCACAACAACTTAAATAGAATCTTAAACAAGGAAAGTTATGCTGAAATCGCCTCATAGATTGAAGGAACTTATTCTACACAAACTATTAATAAAAACTGGATCATAAAAATAGTTTATAACGTATCAATGCACTTATAAGAATACTAATGCAGATTGTAATTTAAAATTCTGGTGTGAGACAACACACGACTTTTTCTTACGTACATAGATATACAAATATGCAAATGCCCACAAATGATTAAAATATTATTTAAGTTTATTTTGAAAACAATAAATCTAACGGTCACCCATCCAAGTTACTGGACACGCAAAACCCTGCTAACTCCTGAGATTTTCTCTGATAACTCGCTTCATTGTATTTTTTCAGCAAAACCGCTCAGTTCACGTAAAAGACATAATAACCGTAGCAAATTTTAAAATAATTGTTAAAGACGTTTTCGAGAAAATCTCAAAACACTTAAAAATATCAAGAATAAAGTAACACTTCCAGTCGTTAGATTTTAACTAAATTCTTGCCGTCTCATGCACAAAAAATAAATAACATAAATATGGTTTTTCATTTTCATATCATGATTTGTTTTTGAGATATGTTATTCATAATTAATACTCCAAGTACTTCCGATTACTCGATTTTCAAAAATTTATTAGAGCAACTCCTTGGTTAATATAAAACTAAATTAGATAGCTAAGAAATATAGTTTAAAAAAATCGTTACAGCCGATTTCAAAAAAATCGTCGAACTTACGGTTATTAGATTTTGGCCAAATTCTTGATTTGGTATACAAAGGAAGTTATGACCACAAACATACATTTTCATTCAACTAGGACATTTAGTTTCATAGTTATTTTATTTAGAGTTAACAGTGAAGGTACTGCCGGCTACTCAATTTATGGAAATGTTTCTGAGAAATAACCTAAACTATATAATATGTCATTAAATGACTAAGAATTGCAATAAGTTTTAAAAAAATCGTTAGACCCAATTTTGAGAAAATCGCGAAAAACAAAAAATTCGGAAAATACATAAAAATAACAGAAATAAAGTTGTACTTCCGATTATTGCATTTTAACCAAATTCTTAATTTAGTTATACAAAGGTACTTAGGACCTTAAATATAAATTTTCATTTATCTAGGACTTTCACTTTTATAGTTATTTTATTCATAGTTAATGGTAAGAGTACTTCCGGTTACTCGTTTTATGGCTATTTTTCTGAGAAACTGTCTTAATTATATTAAACGGCATTGAATGTTTAAGAAATACAATAAATTTAAGAAAAATCATTATAGCCGATTTCAAGAAAATCGTAAAGTGGCACTTCCGGTTACTGGATTTTAGTGAAATTGTTGCAGTCGCGTGCGAGGATAGGTACAAACTCAAATATAAAATTTTGTTCATCTACGACTTTTCGTTTTCGAGATATTTTGTTCACACGCATACATACCGACAGACCAATTTTTAAAAACATGATTTTTGGACTCAGGGGACCCGAAAACTTGTATTTCCACTAAAATTTCGACATCGAAAATTTTGGACGAAAACAATACTTATACTATATTTCATATAGGTAAGAGAAAGTAAAAAATGATTATTTAATCCAATGTTTCAAGCACAATGTTGTTGCATGTGTACGTCTTCAACTTTGCTAATCTTGTAAAAAAGCTTTAGCACCAATATAACTTTTCGAAAAGAATAGAATCATCTGTAGCACTGCATCCTTCTTCTTCTTCATTTGATTTAACTAGAGAAATTGAAACACAAAATTGTTGAACGTCTTCTACCTAAATAGGATTTAATTCGTCATAATGTTGGTTATTATTGGAAATAATGTTTACTAGTTCCTCTTAGGTACTTCTTGTTTTTGCGTCAGTGCGCAAATCAGAAAAAAACAAACCAACTCGGAAATCTACTTCGAATATGGCTTTATAAGGCGAGGAATTTTGTTGCTATTGCACAAATAACGGCCAATTGACTAGTTAGTTGAGTTATTGTCACTCATCCAGGCTCTTAATATATCTTACATCCTGATTTGATCTTTCAACGCCTCCTTGATTCTCCAAATGGTAAGGACGACCATTCATTATTTTAAACAGTCATTTTAAGACCGGTTCCCTGATAATGCTGTTAACGAATACTCTGCCGTTGTTGCTGTGCAACATGTTAGATGCTCCAAATTCTAAATATATTTATAAAATTTCTAACGGTACATTTTTAGTAGCCGCAAATCCTGATAGTTCATTAGGAGTTGATTGTAAATCAATTAGTTCTACTTGACCACTATTTTTCCAAAATTTTGAAAATATGGGTTTAACCACCACTCCTTGTTATGGTGCATTTTTTCATCATACATTGTATGTATATAAGTTTACAAAATTTCAACTGCTTGTCGAGGTACTGCATATTTGGGTTTAATAATTTATATAATTTAATCACGACCTCCAGAACTACTACTTATGAACTTTTCATAAACTTCTTTATACGGCATAATAAAAGAAAGTTCATTCTCATTACTGGATATTTTCTTTATATTTTTTTACTTCACCTATTTTTAATATTTCACAAATGTGTGTATGTATAGTAATGCTGTTCATTTGGTCGTCTGATACCTAGTACTTCACATTGCCTGGCGATTAGTAACATTTCACATATTTGTCCTATTTTTTCATAATTTCATGGTTTTTCAATAATTTTTTCAGGCTCTGCAAAAACAAAATAGAAAAGTAGTAATAATGGTGAATTAGGTACATATTGTTTCAACTATATCCTATCATTAGGCATAATAGGCGTGGCATTTTATATGAAACATCCTATATTTAAATATCTAGATACTTGAAAAACCCTTAAAATTCTCTTTGAAATTACGTAATATGTACAACAATTGCTAAAAAAATGTTCATTGATGATACGATAACAGATTTAATAATTTAGAGGTTATGCTTGTACTTGCCACCATAAAATTGCTTATAAAACGAATCTCTTGTGTTTAAACATTGCACTATTTGCAACATTTGTCACTTCGTGCAATTTTATATCTACGACATATGACTATTTGACTATATAACTACATATTTCATTTGTTACAATTAAGTACATATGTACATAGTGCTATAACTTTTTTAAGAATTTTAATTTTATTTATTATTAATTTAATATTTTGAATTTTTGAATATTTTTATTTTTGCCGCCTTTATCGTTGAACAATTGTTTACGTTTTGTTTGATTAGCAAATTTAAATTTTATTTGTGACAGATTCGCTACCTATTCTTAATTTCTGTACGTACTTTCGTACTTTGTTTTGTTTTCCCGGCTTGTTTTTGAGACTCTTTAAATTATCAAATACTCAGGGTTGTCCCCTCTTACCAATTGGATTACTGTTCGCGGACGGTAGCTGCTCGCCGCCGCACTATGGAAAATCGAGGTCTGTTTCGGATCAAAAATCGATAACTTTTTTATTTCTAATGATAAAGTTGTGAAATTTTGCAAAAATGTAAAGT
>JAHWXV010132795.1:0-13432 GCA_024586415.1 Phrixothrix hirtus | reverse complement strand
TTGTCCAATGGCGTTCACTAGATTTTAAATTTCAACCAATGGTTTCAAACTGGTTGTTCGTTGCACTTTATTGTTTCTCACGGAAGAACTTGTTTATGTAAAACGTGTCGGTTTGTAGCTTTGTACTTTGTTGACACTAATCTTTTTTTTAATGCGACAAGTCGGCAAACTTTCCAGGTATTGTTTATGTTTTGCTGGTAATTCAAAGCGTCAAGATTTTGTGAAGACCTGTCTGTTTAGCTTACTGCTTGTCGTATTAAATTTTTACTTATCCTAAATCTTAAAATTATGTGTCTAACGATTTAAGTTTAAAACTACTTTATTTATATCTATGAATTTTTATATACATTTATTTTATTAAATTCGTGGATATGTTGCTGATCATTAATCGTATTTAATTGATGGCATCAACAACTGTAACACGAACTAAAATCAATAGAGTCGCAATGCACCAGTCTTGGGGGCGCTGTTACGTTGTAAGCATCCCGTAATTGCAAATACAAATTTATACGGTCATTTACTCGGATATGCGCATATATAATAACAAATTTTCGTAGAATCTTTTTGACGTTTGCTAACCATACTCAAAATATTTGGCACACTGCAATTGCATATAACTTTTGAACAAATACATATAGCGTAACGAAACATATACTATCGTATGGATAAAAATGTTCTAGGCGAGTCGATGAGATAAATAGGATCCGAAAATAGTTATTTGACGGCCATTTTAAGCAATTACCTTCGCGACATCTCACTCGATCAGGATTTTTAAAATATCAATTAATCGATCACGACGAGAAAGACGAAATATTTGCAAAAATAGGAATCTGCAGCTAATTGGATCCCAATCTTCAACAAGTTGTGGTGAAATTTGGGAGCCGTCAGAATGCCTCCAAATTCAATCGTTGAAGTCTCAAAAATGTGACGTGTCACTGTAGCTATCCACATCGGTTCGAACAGCGAATCAGGATCATTGCAATAAATTTGGCAATGTCATTTATTGTTGGTCACCTAATAGGATTTCATGGGATACGTCATGCGCTATATATAATCGCCAACATAAATGAATCATATTCTGTGGAATATTCTAGAACTTATAGTTTAGATATAAATAGATGAATCACAGCTAAGTTAGTTCTGAAATTGATATTGGTACGTAAACATAAATCATGCTTTGTATAAATAGAAGTAATTGTATACCTACGTGTAAATTGTTAATAAATTAGTCAGTAGAAATAAATAACTAAATAACTTGGGAGATTTGTTAGAATACCTACAAAACCATAATTGACATGATGGTCATCAAGTTCCATTAGTTCTACGTTCATAAGCTCACGGACCTATTGCACTAATAAGCTTATACCATGTTTTGTAGAGGACTCAATTAGCTTTAATTTTGTATATAACCCACGTGACAGTGTTGTGAATAATGATACATTTTTTATTGCAAAGTTCGTTTCCTTTACAGGATTGCAGCTCCATTTAAACGAATACATTTTGCTACTCATCTGAGGATGCTTCTAATGAGGTAATTTATAGACTAGCATCACAAGGTTGCAAATTTAATGAACAGTTAGGAAAATAACACACTTATCAACCTAATATATTTCAGACACGTTCAATGGGCGATAGATCTGGCGATCGTGCAGGCGAAGGGAAAATTAACCCACGCTACATCAGGACGGGTATTGTTTTATAGGAACATGGCGTTATTGAATTCTTGAATTCCAGAACTTCCTTAAGCGGGCATATAAATAACGGTTAAGGCATACTCGAGGTGTTCTACTAGGATGTTCCGCCCTAAACAACGAATCATCTGGCTATGATGGTCTCATATTTTATAGCCTCTGCGACAGCTGACTAGTCTATGACTACAGTAGGCTCATAAGTATAAATGACATTCATCTGAAAACGATTTTATCTCCTGCTTTTCCAAGCAGGTAATTTGACCAATTGGTGAGAGGAAGTATTAATTGTGAACGATAGGAATCAGTTCAAATGAATACTACGAAACATGGAACGCACTGTTATTCTATAACTAATAATTGCCAAAAACATTTCCCAACGATCTTGAAATACTATGATTCATCTAGATCGTCAAGAACCCGTTCTTGAAACCATTCAGCACTTACCTAGTGATTACGCGAAATGGTTTAATTGGCAGTAATTTAGGCAGTTAATATTAAATAACCAGAATAAAGTGATCGTAAACAAAAATTAGAAATAACACGTTTCGTTACGATCGACAAAAGAAGGAGGTAAGAATTTAACCTTTCGTGCTGAATTTTTATCACTTATTGTTTTCAACATCATAAACTATAATTCGAAGAAAGCCGAGAAATTTGAAATAAACTTATTTTTGTTTCGTTGCATGTCGCGTTGGTGAAGGGGGTGGGGGTGGGGCGTACCGACTTTGTAACAAGATTTTTAATGAAAGTTCAAAGAACAATTATCAGAGAAACTCCAGTAGAATTATTTCCGAATTTTGTAAATATTTCTAACATGGCACTTGACCTGTGAGAAAAGTGTTATTTTGAGTTTTTATAGAGGAAATAAAAACGTGACTACAAAATATTCGCAGAGTATATTGTAAAAAGTAAAGTACATCAAAGCATCGTGAAATTGGTTCAAAACAACAATAAAATCGAAATTGATTGAAATTAAGATTTCTTTAGTTCCTTTTTTTATTTTATTTCGCAGTGGGTTCTGTCAAGAGAAATGCTTCACGATCGTGACTTAGTAAATATGTACAACAACAATACAAAGACTGCCATAGGCGATTTAATATTATACTTTTTCCTGCATGATCGGGAATTATTTATGAAGATATATTTTTTTGTTAGTTAACCAAAGTGACCAGGCAAATATATTTTTTGATTATTGAATTGATTATATTACTTAAATATTTTTAGAGACCTTTTATTAAGTAATTATTAATAAAGTATTTCTTTATTCTCACAGTAGGTTAATAACAGTTATTATTCTATATTTTTAATTAAGTTGAAATTCCATACATACATACCTTATTTCAAATTTGAAATGGCAAAAATATTACTTTTTTTAACAATCGTTATATGGTGCAATGTAATTACTTTTATAAACATTTTGGCTTACCAAGTACTCTTACCAAGAAAATTAATGTATGAGAACTTCAAAGATTAAATTTGCATAATCTAATGTAAAAAACTGTTTGCATAAGAAACACAATAAAATTGTTTTGTTAAACACATTGGTAATGTCGTTGAGATTCATAATTTTCCTGTTAACGAAAGAAAATATGGGATTGGGTCTGGTAATCATAAAATTGTTATACTGTCGGAATTTATGTTTATTTCCTTATATTGTTCGCTGCTAATAAATAAGTCTTTCACGTACTACATATTTATTACTCTTACACCTATTTTTATTACAATGTACAAGAAAGATTTTCTTTATGAAGTTGTTTAAGAAATAGTTATTTTTTAATTAATATTTAGACACCTTTTATTTTCGTTACATTTATAAAATATTCCATTACAGAAGATGTTTAGTACACATAGTAAACATGTACAAAAACTTGTCAAAAATGTGCGATCGCTGTTAGAATATGGATTTAAAAGTGGCGATGGAATTTTGAATATGGTGTAATGAACGCTTCAATTAACGCTATATTATAATTCCTACTCTTATAATTTATACAGTTGAATTAAAAATTAAACAATACAAATAACCCAAAATAATTGTAAAGATTTTAATACTCAAAATGAATGTTACATGAAAGTAATATTATTTGATAAATATATCTGTTATTGCCAGGATTCGAAGAAATAAGAAATTGATGTATGCAGAGACCTCCCAGTAGAAATGCCATGTAATATTTAATAAATAGGATCTATAATTATAGCAAACTGTAGGATTGTGGAAAACTTTTGTAAATAATATTAGTAGTTTAGATATATCACTGCATACCAAATCAAAAATGTCAAATATAAGATTAAAAAGAATTACGATAGGATAAGAATTTTAATTGACGTTGATTGTAAAGAACTAGATGAAGGGAAAATTTAACACTGCAAAACTAGACGCTCTCTGCATCTCCTACAGATAACACGTACTTTTTGTTAAGTTAAATCATATAACTACTTTTGGATTTAGAGTTAATCCTCCTTATAGTTTTGGCAAAGGCCGAAATATGAATCCCTGGTGCACCTTCCATAATGCTTACGAACTTTCGTGGTATTCCCACTATAAATCTCCACAGCAATGTCAACGGCCTACTTCATTGTTGTTTTTTACTAGTTTCCCTCGAGAATAAACAGGTCTTACGATTACATACGCACGCACGCATCCACGCACACACCCACGCACACACAGCTATTATGCAGTCATACAGGACTACTTCTAGGTAATATTGCTGTAATCATTTCGCAGATATAAACAGAATTGCTCCATTGAGGCCCCAATATACACCAAAACACATTGCACATTGAACTCATTGCAGTCAACTACACGTCAACTATAGAGCATATTAACGATAAATAAACAATTAAATTAATTAAAACTCATCATTACTTGATTGAATAAATAAATAAACCGCTTTTGATTTGAAAATGAAGCGATCAAGTTGTATTTTGAAATGAAATAAATTGCCTAAATATACAATTACGTCCTAAATAAATAAAACTCTTGTAAATATAAAACTATACAAGTCATGGTTATACGTACAAAATAAATACCAGTAATATGCAACGTAGCCCAAAAGTAAAGCTTACCTACGAATTAGTAATTACATCCCACAAATAAAAATAAAGTCACATTTCGAGAGCTCAGAACCCAAATCACGCGTCTTCGACTGATATAGATGATAGATAGGCCGAACAGCAAAAAATATCCATTAGTAAATAAGTACAGTGATGCACTCAAAACACCTAAAGTTGCAATCCCACATAACCGCCAAGTCGTCACATGCTATTAGAGTACTTCGAAATAAGGATATTTGGTGGTGTTTTAAAACAACTGCATCCTAATACAGTTTCCTGCTTTAAGAATCTTTGATAAACAACATATTATGGCATTATCCTTGCAACAAGAGCTTATCAGGACAAAAGAAGTAATTTTTCATTACCATTTTAAAAGGTACAGAAAGTGGAACGTATCGTTTTTCCTCTACTATTTTCGTAACAATATAATACGAACTAAAATTCATTGATGTAGTAATTAAAACTAACCACCTTGCTGCGCAGTTAGGGATGAAATGGGAGAGGTAATAACCCGATGCATCTTAAAGGTATATTTACACGTTATGATATATAAGACGGTCACTGATTGAACTTATAACGGGACGAAAGGTATCTTAGGCCTCTGATGGTAGAGGGTAAAGCCGTATTTGGTACTGAAACAGCTCGTTGCGCGGGCAGCGACAGTGAAGCGGTGGGGTTTTATAGTATTTGTTCGTAAGAATTGAGCTAGAAATTCAGGACGGCTTTCAAAGAGTCAAAATTGGGCAAAGGTCATGATTTTGGGCGCCACCTTATCTGTATGTCAAAACGGCTGTTTAAATTACTGGAGACTAAAGTCAAGGACGTCTAACTCCGACCGTAAATTGTATTCGGAATACTTACAAGGTACTTGATTTGTCGTACGCCACAGGAGAAGCCCTCTTAAAATCGTATTGTCAGACTTACAACGTATGAGTGTTCCTTAAATACTTAAATCTATTATTTTCCTGTAAGAAAGATATTATTATAAAGTATTACTAAAATTATCAAAAATTCTGAAATAATAAAAGCATCAAGTTTTAAATAAACGGTTATAATAAAGCAATATGACTTATACATACAATTTGAGCACATTTAGACGAACTATTAATTACTAACTAACAAATTGATTATAAATAAAAGAGCAAAAAAAGCGATCCCCAAGATTACTTATGCAAAATCTACTTGACTAATAACAAAATATTGACCCTTTGAATTAAAGGTGGTCCAAAATAGCAATAACTAACTAAGCTAACTTTACTGTAAATTTAAAAGAGTTCACATAATTAAATAACAAAAGATCTAACTGAGACTTAGCGGTAGTAACTTCCCCAGCGAATGGTTTTTACGTCATTAAAAGAATATCGAAGGTTGAGGGTAGGATTCCTCATAGTGAATTTGCTGGTTTGTTAAGTAGAATAGGTCTTAATAGCAGGAAATGGCCACTTACTTGTAATTGCTGAGATTCGTGACTTTAAAGGCGGGATTCGATGACTGCTTTAGTTTCCTATATATGGTACCAAGAGTACTTTCCTAGCGTCCGATGACCCCTTTGACCTATTAGAACGAGGACTACGAAAATTTGACCCAATTCCTAGTTGATTCGCAAGAAGCGCCAATTAGCCTGATTAACTACGATTCAGACAGTCGGTAGTTGATACGGGTAACTATTTCGTATTTTTGAATTCGGAAACGACAATGCCTAAAGATGTCACGTCGCGCTGATACGTGCGTACACGTGAGAGCTCTAGTCTCAATTGAATTTAATGCTGTATTCCTTTGCCTTGAAATTGTCGAGAAAGGGGGGGTTTGGTGGTTGCCAGTTATTTATAGAAACAAACATGGATTTGTGAGAAGCTGAAGTTGTAAATTGTTTTTACATTCGTAAACCAAGGATTTTCAAAAGTTCTTTATTATAGACGAGGTTTGTAATAACCTGTAAAATCCTTATTTGTAGATTTTGATATCAAATGAATACGGGTATTTTACACATTTGATTGTTATTTATTCCCTTATATAAAGGGTGTTCCTAAATTAGAGATAAATGTTGTAGGAATTTTAGATGCGCTTACAAACTATTGCTTTCAAATTGCATCAAGCGACTGAATTTTGATAAAATCAAAATACCAATAGTATGTTACATATTCTAAAGGTTGCTCACAGAACTGATTTCGTCGCCATTTCTGTCTCGCTGCGAAATAGAAGTAAAAGCGGTCTTTTTCTTACTTCTAACAAATATAACATATAAAAAAGTTAGAACAAGAAGAGATAGAAACCTTGTCGATTCAAAACATGAACATTTTCCAATATCAAGCAAGAGTAGCCCGAAAGTGAATCAAAATCCAGCTTGGTTTATATATGTGTGGCTCGCGCTAAAAATCAGTTCTATGGAATGACTTCTTAAAACGTCGAGCTAGATTCAGATAGTTGCAATAACAAAGTATGTCGTTAGTACAATTTGTGTTAATACACAGCGACAGCGATTGAAGTAAAGTATCAAATTGCAATCGCAAGTTGTACACTATGAAAATTTCTTTGATTTAGATGCATGTTGTACAACTTAATATTATGTATTATTTAAGTAAGCTTGGGGTGCCGTTATAAAAATATACAGTGACAAAATTTTCATTTAACAAATCTATTTTTTGGCATTACTTAATTTCGAGATTCTGATGACTGATTTTATATTTTATGTATTTTATATTTTATAAAGTGGTTTCTTATTTTCTATATTTTGTATAATTTAAAATTGAAAATTATCTGCAGAGATTTACAAGAGCTCATGAACTGATGATATATAGATACAAGGACTATTTAATAATAAACGATCCTATTTTTCTCTGGCTCCATACCTTCATTCATTCTTCAACTGACGAGGGTGTTGTTCAAAGCAGTCCGTAATGATTGCAATTCTAGAGTTTCTGGCAGCCTTCAATACGTGATGGAAGCCAACTTTTAGCAGATCTTTCACCACTTGTTCTAAATACTGAAAATTTCTTCCACGACGGCGTTTCTTAAGTTTAGGTAAACGAAAAAGTCACAACGGACAAGGTTTGGGCTATACGTTACACTTTGATTTCGGCAATATACTCCATGATCATATTGGCAATGTGTGATCGTCCGTTAAGATGGTGTAACCATGTTTCATGACGATGTGATTGTTCTTGCCTAACATGATCCCGAAAGAGCTTTACTACGCTTTCGTAATAATGTCCTATTACAATTGTATATGGTGATGCAAAGTGTTGATATGCTGCATATCAAGGAATAAGATATTTGCCTTTTTTGGTGTTGGTGATGATGAAGTTTTCCCCACAGCTTATTCTTAAGGTCAAAATGGGGGATCCAAGTTTCATCACTAGTTATTACTCTCAAACGAAACTCTTCGCCGTCTTCTTGTTTCATCCTTTTGAGTTTCAAACAAACTTGCACGCGAACATCATATTGTTCGGGAATAAGCACCGCTCACAGGCACGTTTTATGTGCTGTTTTTCGATCATTAAAATATGGCAAGAGCGTAATAAAGTATTGAGAATCTGTGATAGTTGTCTTAATGTGATTCGATGATCTTATTACAAAATCACATTATCCACGTTGATGTTTGTTTCCGTTAAAGCTGTCATTGAAACCCCAAGATTGACCATTTTAGGGGTTGACTGTCTTTCATTTTCGAGCATTTTATACGACCGACTAACATTACTATAGAGAAGAACAGATTCCTCATAAGCTTCTTCTAACAACGACTAAGCTTCAGCACATGTTAAAATTCTAGAGCAGCAAAGTGTTCTTCACGTATTAACTGCATTGTTCTATAGACTAAACTAAACATGTCTTCACCTGATCACTTAAATCGATCGCAATCAACACCGAACCAAACACAGTGACAGTTCTTGTCCAAAGCTCTCATAGGTTGCCCAAAACATAGGATAGGTTGAAAATTTTGCGAAGAAATTATTTGATAGTAATTAAATTTTGCGTCACTTTTCTAGATTTATGGTGACCACCTCTGAGTGATCTTTCAGAATAAGTGATTTCTATATCACTAGCTTGTATATTAAAAAAGAATTATGTGTTTCGGCAGACTCTGTTAACCTAGCGACACCATGATTGAATTTCCTACTAAAAACTTAATTCCGAACGAACTACGGCTAGTGTCAGGTAGTGCGCCATAAAATATAAAGCTAACGTCAAAATTTGTATAAAATTATTAACAATTAAAATTTAGTACCGCTAGGTTAATGCTGTTTTCGCCATGGCACTTAACATAATTAAAACTCTAGCGCCTCAATAGTTTTCGAGATAAACCTAAATGAATTTTGCCGAAATATTTTGCGCACATGTTTCTCTGAGCTATGATCATGAATTAAGTACATAAATTAGCTTTGTACCCCAAAAAAGCAAAGCCATGGTTTTTCCTGATAAAACAGTAGACTTCTTCTTTCGGCTTTGATGATGAAGGATGGTGCCATTACACTGATGATCTCCTAGTTTCCTGGAGTAAAATGGTGTATTTAAATCCCATTAGTAGTGACTATAAATTCTAAAAACGCCCCCACCTCAACCCCAATAATGGTAAAATTTGGATCAGTTAGCACTGGTTGATTAACAATTTTGGCATCCGATATGCTCATACCTTGTGCTGTTAACTTAACGATTGCCTCTGGTTAGAACAGGTTACAGAACAGGTTACAGAACATTAGATGGCGTATGAAACATTCATTCATATTTCTCATATTTGGCGCGAGATGCAAATTATAATTTAAGTTTGAACACTCCTCCTACATATTATACAAGGATAAGGAGAATATTTTACGACACAGTAAGAAAAATAACAAGATTGCGTGAAAAATAACTTTATTTTTCGACATAGTCCCCTGCGAACTCAATATATGTCATTCTTAGGCCTATTCGTCAAACTATTCCATGCGCATTGTAGCAATAATTAGTTCACAGTCTGATGCGTACCAGGGCCTCGCTGAATGTATTGATTTAAACAATATGTTATCTTACGAAAAACAAAATGTTTATTGTTATATTATTTAACCTTTATCAGTCAATTTGCGTATAATTGTTGAAGATGTTGTCACATATCATAGTTAATTAAAGCACGTGTAAGCAGGGTAACAAAGGTCAACCAGTTATCTGGTGGAGTCGGGCGTGGAAGACGATGCTAACGATTCTTAGATACATATAAGATTAACGTTACTTATTTTTAGAGCTGCAATGAAGTTAATGCACCCGATATGTGTATTTACCGGGTGTCTCAGTTGTGTTGATTTAATGGCATATGTACTTCACGTTAAAAGATAAACATTTTAAAATTGTCTCAAACAATTATTCCAAAAGGTCTTCAAACTAGCTTATATGTGGCTAAATTAGTACTTCCGGTTTAATTGGAAGTGCCTGTAAGTTTAGAATTTTTAATACCACCCTATATATTCTTTTGTAAATTATAATTCTACTTAAACCATATACCATACTTATAATTTAGCTTCTAAATTAATAATAAAATTGTACATTGAACATTTTTAAATATAATTATATTGGTGAGTCATGATAACATCAAACGAATAATAACTATTTAAATCCACTCTGATTTAATTTTACAAAAGAAAATTATTTCAAAGCATAAAATAATTTGCAGACAATTTCGTTATTCCAATTTCACTTGTTTAAAAAAACACAATTGTCATAAAATGCCTAAAACTAGCCCTTGTCTTATTCAATCGTTTAATTGCATGTACGCAAAGTGTATTCTTAGACGTACAAGAACAAATTAAAATAAAAGAACACAAAATAGTGTCCATTCTCAATTCATATCTAAAATCAGAATATGACGCATTTATTGATGAAATCAATGTGTATAAATAGCTAGAAGTTTTGCCAAACCGTTTAACTGAGGAATTATTTACAGAATCAGTTTGTGCAATTAAATCTTTATACCTGGAAGTCATCGCTTCAATTGACTGTACTTCAGACACGTCTACGCAATCTGCATCGCCAAATTCGAACCCTTTACATCAAAATAGTAATTTTGCTTTACAGAAACTCAAAATTCAACACTTTTCAGGTCAATACCGTGCATGGTCAACTTTCTACGCAAAATTCATTTCTATGGTTGACAGTAGAACGGCCTTTCGACTGTAGACAAATTGCAATATTTGCTAACGTTGTTAAATCCAAATCCATTAGTTGTAATTGACTATCTCCCATTCGTATCGGAAAGTTATCAAATAGCCTTAGAGCTGCTTTGTAAGCGTTACAAAAACGAAAAACGTGAAATCGCTTATCATGCAACAGAACTGCTAAATTTACCCAAGATTAACAGTTCGAATGTCAATTTAATTCGCAAATTTGTTGACTCTTATAATGTACATTTTTCTTCGCTACAATCTATTCAAAATTTTGATGCTTTCAATGTATTGTTTGGAACCTTTATACTCTCTCGTTTTGATAACCAACTCATATCTTGTTTTGATGAAAAAACAGCTGCAGGAACCAGTTCTCCAAAGCTAAACACAATTATAACATTTTTAGAAAGTGAAGCCAAACATGCTGAAAATGTTGAAACACTCTCACATATTCCAACCTCTGAACCTTCAACATCAAAACTACATTCAAGGACCTCAGGCAAAACTGATGTCAAATCCACCTCGTCTCGTCAAAAATCTATATTGTCGTTAATGGTTGTTATTCCAACTTGCATATTATGCAATGAAAATGCACACAAACTTTCTACATGTTCGTCATTTGTTAACAAAACGCCTCAGGAACGTTTTTATTTCGCCAAACAAAGCAAACTTTGTATAAATTGTCTTGGCAATCATTTTATTTCTCGTTGCACCTCAAAATTTACTTGTCGCACTTGTTCTCGCAAACACCATACTCATTTGCGTTTTGATCATCGTTCAAGCTCACCCACGCTGAGCAACACTTCGTCTTCTTCATCAAATTCGAAACCTCAGACTTCGTTTGCTTCAAATAAAACGCAGCCAAAACCCATTGTCGCTTCGCGAAGCTCATCCAAACCAAGTGAGCATACCTTTCTCATTATTGATGCCCAAAGCACCCTCATAGTGCTCCTGACAACCGCCCTCATTATTCTAAAAACCTCAGACACGAACTTTCTTGTCATTCGTGCTATTTTATACACCGCAAGCCACGCTTCATTCATCTCTGAACGTTGTGAGCAAGCTTTAAAATGTAAAATCAATCGAAACGTTGTTCGAATCTCAGGAATTGGCATAGATCCTACCCAATCAAATGGAACTTGTTTTCTAAAAGTTGATTCGCTCTCTGGCACCACTATATTAGATTCGCATCTATTCTGCACCTTGAATAGAATCATAAATAATCTCTCTCAATACCAAATCGATTCGAAAGTCAAAAGTCATTTTTCAAAATTTCTCTTGGCTGATCCAACCTTCGACATACCTTCTGGTGTAGACGTACTCCTTGGAACAGATATAACAATTTGTGCATTGGCTGGAGCACCTTTTAAAATCGCCCCTAACCTACCTTTTGTTCTTCCAACAGTGTTTGGATACGCTATCATTAGTGCAGCACCTACACTCTGCACCATGACAGTTGTCTCGCTTTGTTCTCTTCATGTTAGTTACATAAAAGAACCTTCGTCTTGTTTTCATCACATCGTCAATGAAGAAAATTTGTCTCTTCAATTGCAAAAATTTTGGATACATGAAGAACCCCCGTAGAAACCAACTCCCTTAACAAAGGAAGATCTTCATTGTGAAAACTTCTACTCATCAACTGTGTCGCGTGAATGCTCAGGTGGTTATCAAGTACGACTTCCATTCAAACCCAATACTACATATACTCTAGGAAAATCTTATTCTTTTGCATATAATTGTTTACTCTTGCTGGAACACTGCTTCGCAAAAAATTCTTCCTTCAAGGAAAAATATATGCACTTCATGAGAGATTACCTACAAGGATTGGAACTCAAATGCGTAATACCGCATCATGGCGTTTTCAAGACTCACGGAGACAGAAAAACTTCGTGTTGTTTTTAATGATAATAGTAAAACCTCTTCTGATTACTGGTTGAATGATTTGCTCTACGTCGTAACCAAATTACAACCCATTCGAATTTTCTTGCGACATGAAACAGATGTATCGCCAAATCAGTGTTCATCCTGAGGATCAATTATACCAAA
The DNA here is from genome assembly GCA_024586415.1 of Phrixothrix hirtus. Classification (NCBI taxonomy): domain Eukaryota; kingdom Metazoa; phylum Arthropoda; class Insecta; order Coleoptera; family Phengodidae; genus Phrixothrix; species Phrixothrix hirtus. The sequence goes on along the minus strand of JAHWXV010132795.1, from coordinate 516 downwards.
TGTACCCTTTGGCGTGAATCGCCTGATCTACCGGTACAAGTTTTTGCTCTTACAACCGTCACATATGGCCTAGATTCTTCGCCATACCTCGCTACTCGCACTATTGCTTAACTCGTTCGCGATGAAGGACACAAGTTCCCTTCAGCAGCAAATATTTGACGCAATAATATTTTAGTCGACGACATTTTTACTGGCGCATTCTCATTTGCAGATGCACTCTTGCTCAAACCAAATCTCGGTTCTCTTTTCGCACTAGGCTGTTTTGAATTTCTCGACTTCTCGAAGATATACCCAACGAGCATCAAGAATTCGCAAAATCTTTAGATTCAACAAACCCTTGTATTTTCATTCTCAGCTTCAATTGGAATCCACAATCAGATAGCTTCACTCTCCAATTTTAGTTTCATCTACGCTGATTGATCAACCAACAAAACGCAAATTACTATCATTCATCGCGCAAATTTACGACCCTTGTGGTTGGATCTCACCTTTCGTTATGAAAGCTAAGTGTTTTCT
>JAHWXV010132793.1:0-11698 GCA_024586415.1 Phrixothrix hirtus | reverse complement strand
CGCTAATCGAGCAGATTTTTCAACAATACGTTTTTCGCAATTTTCTCGAAACTATCTAAAATGGATTTAACGCGTTTTGCATGATTGCTCCACAATTATTTAAATAACTCAGAACTACAATTTGTTTGCTAAACGTTATTAAATTAAGACAAGCTGTTGACTTTGATAATGTTTATTGAAACTTGAATCTTAAAATATATCAACGCAATATAAAATAAATCTACGATTTTTGCCATAACTTCAAATAATTTAATAATAAATTAATAATTAAAGTAGTTTGTACACTTGTTCCATTTCTTGTTGAAAAATCGTGAAACAGCGCTAAATAAAATGGAATTATTAAATCCAAGTTTATCTGTTTCCAATGATAAGGTTTAAAACATCAATATTTGCACAACAAACGAATTTGTATCCTTTCTTCCAGTGTTAAACCTAATTTATTGTAGTTCACTAATTATGTACACAAAATAATTAAGAACCACAATTTCTAAACAAGAAATAAATTTTTCAAAAGCAGTAATTCCTTTTATTTTAATAATTCAAAAATGTATACTATAACAGAAAATCAAAGTAACCACTTACATACTGGCTATATGCTCAAAATTGTAGTAGTAGCGTTTCTCTGTAGTAGCATACCAACAGAACATGAAGTTTATGTATAATAATAGCTTCGTTTTCGTTGGGAGATGAAATAAAAATTAATATTATGGACTGTATGAGATCTCTATATGCGATTAACGAAGATCAAAATGCCTTTAATTTGATTATCGATGTTTCTATCTTTTTATTACAAATATTGAATTGTGAATTCCACGCCAATAATCATACCAAGAATTTTAGATGCTTTTATTATAATTGTTGTTAAGTAACCAAACACCACTATAAAATGTATCTGGTATAAACATTCCATTTATAATTTGTTTTGAAGGCACGCTTGAGATTTCCTCGATAACCCAGTCTTACAACTCCGAAAATATATGGGGTTTGTCAATTCTACAATTGTCCAACTGATTACACTACTTTTTGCAAACTATTAAAAACATTTCGTATTGCTACCTGTACAAGAACGCCTTCACTTTTAACCTTTTAAAGTTATACTTTGAGCGTTTATAACACAATCTTCACTAAAACTGTCTATTCATATCGCAGATTTCAATATGATACAATTCAATCACTAGCTTTGGAATGCATATAAATTATTTGAAACCTATTAATTAATGTTTCGATATCACTCCTAATATTATGAAATAGTAACTACTGCAAAGACGTGAAATAACATTTAGAAAATTTATCTACATGTCACTAATTAACTAAAATTAAAACTAACAGCTGAATAAAAGAAACTACAGATCTTACTAAATACACCTGAAATTGTAATATAGAAAAGGTACGTAAGCAAATGTCAAAATCTCATATTTATCAACTATTTTATTACTAAAAATAAAATCTTTGACTTTTATTTAATAACTATTTAATTCAACGACAAAAATTAAAATAAAAGCATTGGTTAAATGAATGTTGTGGAAACTTAAATCAATCCAGTGTCCTTGTTGGTTCAAGTTCAGTATTCCCTTTTTAGAAATTGATAAAAACAAAATTTCTATATAAAAATAACCATGCACGGCAGAGACCGACAGAAAATACTACAATATCACCAACTAATTTCTCAATTTTTGTATTTAAATCAATTTATTGTACAGAGTGTCCGCGACATAACGATAATTATTTTAACAGATGTTACTTATTTTACATGTACATGCTTTCCCTAAATGTAAAGTTTTCTAACTATTTGCAATTGAGAATTTCAGCCCGTCGTTGTTTTCGACTTGGCCCACTGTTTTCAACGAGAAGTAACTAGATTGTTTGTTTGTTTTTGTGGCTGAGGGTTCGGGATGTGGAAATTCTCTTGATCTGCTTGGGCTAAAACTGTTATATAGTCATCCCGCCATGCCTACTAGAATTTTGCCGAATCTGGAGGAGTTCCACCACCCGTAGGGATTTTTAACGTGCCAAATATCACATTGACACGAAACCTACTATTTTATTTTTTATCCGAGAAGGCATGTTTTTTAAATTTTTCTCAGCTGAAAAATTTACCGACCTCGATCGGGTTTGAACCCGCGTCCCATGGATGTAGAAACAAACAGGCTAACCGAGACACTATTTGGAGTCAGCTGTAACTAGCTTACTGCATTTCTCTGGCTTCTGTATGATGTAGCATTTTCAGACTGTGTTAATAAATGTTCTCAGCAGATTATTGAATACTCCCCAATGCACTAATATAATAATTGCTGTTTAAAATAAGAGGTTTGACAATCTGCCTTAAAATTTATTATGGTCCTTTATGCCATATCTATTTTAATTTATTTAAAATAAAATCATGATTTTATCTAATTTTCAGTGCGTTCGTATCAATAAAAAGGAAAATAATTTTATTTATAACTTTGTCTTTAAAAAATAATCTCTATTATTTTAAGCCACGTTAATACCATTTTAAATTTTATACAAACATTTTAAGCAGCCTTTAAGTTAATTTAATATTGTAGACCACCCGTTTCGTAAATGTGTTTTGTGTTTTTTGATAAATATTTTAAATTATTAATTCTTGCATCATTATATTGTGTATAATTTGAATTCTGTGAGAATAGTTCAAAACAAAAATAGTAAATTAGTTTCAGACAAATAGATATATTTTCATACAAATTAATGGGAATTAAACAAGCTTTAATTTTACACATACCGTCTAAAATTAAAATGTATGCCAATTTTAGACGTCTAGCCTATAATTTGTCAGTAATTAATTCATAAATAATTTATAAGGTAATAATTTTATAGAAAAAAACAAATTTAGAAGAATTAAAGGAAACCGCTCTATTACTTTTTTTAGAAGACTAACAATAGTGAAGTCGATATGTATATGAATAGTAAATATAATATGATACTTGGTAAATAAAAGAATTGCATATGTCTTTTTAATTACAATTCACAGTTAATGAATGGCAAGATCCGTACCTGTGATCGATTTTTACGTGAAAATTTACAAAAGATGTTTTTCGAACTAAATTAAAATTTTCTAAAGATTGAAGGTAGTTTGAAAGAACCATTTATAACTGCTAAGAAACAATAGTATTCTCGTACTTGAACTGTTATTTCTTAATCCAGGTTTCTAACTTTGCGATAAATTTTCGACAGTTTTACACATAAAGTCTATATAAAATCTATTGCGCTACGCTTGTATCTAACAGTAATTGTTCAAATAATGAAGATTTGCTTCAACAAAATGGTACTCCGCCGCATTACGACGTTCATGTAACTTAGTATTTAAATACGATTTTGTCCTGATAAATGTGTGGGAGGAAGAAGATTACTGAAGAGTGTTCATAATTTTCTGACTTATATCGTTGATTTCTTTCTTCAGGGCCATATAAAAAGGATTTTTATTGAATTAAACCGAAAAGTTTCGTGGATCTTCTAAATAGAATTATCGCTAAAATAAGACATATTGGAGAAACTCCTATGGTCAACAATGTTTTACATGGTTTCGAAAGCAGGACAGCATATCATCAGAATGTGGGTGGTGAGCACTTCGAACATTATTTATACGTTTTCTTGTTCTATTTTTATTAACAAAAATGTTTAATTCTGCATTATATTTTCCCAATTACTATAAGAACCAGATATTGAAGTAATTTTTAGAAAAATTGCTTTGAATTAATTTGTATTATAATTTTTACCATCTATATGCAATTGTTCAAATTGTCTTGTCGTATAAGTAATCTACAGCATTTATGATCTCTGTTTTCTATTGAACTAATCATAAATTACGGTTATTAACTTTCCTGGCGCCTTTTAAATCCTTACAATACAATTTAATTATTGAATTTAAAAATTGAGTCATAATTAAATAACAAGTAAATTTGGCTACAAGTTATGCTACATAAAAACTACTCAAAGTTAACCAAATATTTTAAAAATGTTATAATGTACAGCATATAAGATTTTAAATACGAAGGTCAGCATAAGATTTTTAGAAACGATAGTGCCGATCATAATATTGAATTTAAATTCGTAGTACTTCAAAATAAAGGAATGCCAAATTTGACTAGGACTCCATAAGCTGTTATCATGATATTCGAGTAGTTCAGACTTTTGTTCTATAATGTTTAATGAATCTCCATAGATGAGATGAAGTTGAAATTAATATTACCAATTAATCATAATTTATAAGTTATTTAGTGTCTGTAGTCAACAGACTTACGGTTCTATTAATTAACTATTTATTAGCAGACTATTTAAACAGGTAGTGAGTCCAATAGTATACAAAGTCTAGAACAAAACGTGATCCTTTGATGTAAAGTAAATTGAAACCGCAGGACAAACGCTTTTAGAGAAAATTTGTTAGTGAAGCTTCCTTCCTTAATTGAAATTGAGTAAAACAAGCCTATAGTTTCTTCTAAATAGTCCTAACTTACAATATATTCTGTTGTGTTAGCATATTCTTTGTATATATATACAATATATTTGTTATAACTTAGCAATTAATTACAATTTATTTGTTATGGCGGCGCCCCTGTGGATAAATTGTTTAAACATTGTGTTTAGTTATATTTTAGTTTCCATTTGGTTCAGATAGATTTCCCCTATTCTAACAATATTTGCATAATATACTTATTTGTTGCTATTATAACGGATAGTATTAAATCTTTAACTTAATCTGCCGACAGCATTTTCAAAAGTATAAGTTTCAATCGTGGGTTATTTTTGATGCTTCCTATAAAACTATATAAGCGAAGGTTTTATATAGTTACAGCTCTCCATAAACGCTTAAAATAATTAGCTTTTAATTCGATATTGCTATAATACATATATGTTAAAGTCACCGCTAGATAGTTCTAACATGCAGACTCGGGGACACTGGAAATAACGAATTTAGGTAATCTTCTTGCTCACAGAGTTTACAGTTTAGATCCTTAATAACTAAAACATTAAGTTAATTATACATGAAGAATGTCATATATTCTAAAAAATGCAATATAGTATTGATAATATTAATTGCAAATTTAATTTTACACACATAATATTTTGCAATTTTAATCAATAGTGCACGTTAATAAATTAATTGCCGTTTTGAAACGTTATTCTTTACGTAACTGGTTGTAAAATGAAAAAAATTTCAGAACTTGTAATGAAAAATATCACTTAAAAATTAGAAAACCGTTACCTACATCATTAATTGCCTACACCTAACTGACTTTCATACGTATGCATTCAATTCGGTAAATTTATAAAATCATTATAAGGAATGAAATATCTCCTGACTGTTTTTACTTAAATAGTTGCTATTTTTTAATTTAATTATTTTAAACAAGTTGAATGCATTTCATTGATTTATTTGCAATTGTGTGTTTACAAGTTACGAATGACATCGGTAAATTTTAGCTATGTGTCGTAGAGGAAATAAGATGCTTCAATATTAAATTACTAATAGATATCAATGACCTACATTTTATTCGTTTGAATTGCAAAGATAAGAATTTTGAAACAAGTTGTTAGTAATACATACGATATTAAAATTACGAATAAAACTAGTTAGCTTCGAATCAAAATGAAATTGTGACTAAGCTGATTTGTGGTTGGGCCCAGTGGAAGAGTTGCAAGTAAAATTTTCGGAAAAATCCGCTTGTATCATTGCAAAAGATGCATCATGGTTGGCCGATAAAGCTTCTTTATCATTTTGGTAACATAGAACTTGCCGCCGCTTGATGTAAGATTGCTCAAAAAACCCTTTGGTCATGCTCAATATTTGCTGCTGTAATTCAGTTGCAGTGCTAGATTTTGAGACTTTGGAGAGTTTTCCGTTACATTCTCGCCATATCAGTCACGAAACTTCAACATTAGCAAAATCTTCTATGTAGTGAATTAACCTATTATTCAATTCATCTTTTCTGGATGAACATTCAAGTAGCCAGCACTCTTTATTTGGGCTTTCACATATTGTAAATTTTACAAAGCCGCGAATATACCGATGGCAATCTGAGGTTAAGTTAAGACCTGCATTTGAGGCTAATATATAATTTTCACAATACCTACATTATCAAATGTTATCGGAAAGTTTGTTGCTTCAATATACGATTTGTGAGTGTAATTCCCCTTTTATTTTACGAACAGGGCAGTGGTAGAATAAGACAAATGTCTAATTTGTACCTTTTCTCTGGTATTGGCTTCACGAACGGTAATAAAATGTTTCAGTCCGTGAGATTGAGAGCTAATAACATCCCTCACGTAATATTCTTTAATAGCTACGATAATTGCATCGCTCAGGACTGTGAAGTGTTTCCGAGCAACGCTTGAGTGTGGTATCTTCGACATCTACAGCTTTTGACAAATCTTGTTTAAAACAATCTTTCGCCCAGTAGGGCACTCTGGCAAAGATCTACGACCATGTGCTATAGCATTTCCTAATGATTGAACAGGCGAGTAAAAATAATCGGTATTTGTCTTTTGACACGCATTTTTCTTTAGAAGTCGCCATTTAGCTACCCATTCTTTAACTTTATCTTTTTCTATTCTTTGTAGCCGTATTTTTTTGCTTCTTGTAACTTTTCATAACAGATTTCTTCTTTGTTCTACTTTTATTGCAGGCTTCTCTGTGATTTTTCTTATAATCTTCATATATTCCTCCTTTTTTTAATTTTTCTCTTCTTCTTTTCATTTTTTCACCCACTAAAAATGGCACTGATTTTACAATAGTACTGAAAATTAATATTTTCCATCAAAGTAAAAATATATAGCTCTTTGGTAACTTTGTTATCATTCATGTTTATCAAGTTTCCGAGTAACTCATATTACAAGAAAAACCTAAAAAATTTTTGTTATTTCGATAAACAAACATTATTTGTTTTAGTTTGGATGCATTTTTTACATAGCCTAAAAAATTATAGCTTAAATGTACAATCACGTTAAAAATGAATAACATTAAAAAAATCTTTCTTTTTCATAGCTCGCGTTGCAATATCTTTATCTATTTTATTTTTCAATGTTTTCTAATGAATAACGCAAGCGCAATGTAATAATTACAATATTTTTTTAAATTAACAAGGATAACTAAGTATTATGACACACGCTCACGTCTATCAGGGTACAGTGCTTGCACGTTTGAACTTGTACCATCTATTAAAGCGATATTTGATAAAATATCAAACTTTTATAACTAGACAATGAATACATTAAAACGATGTTAGGAATAAAATTAAGCCTATTTTGCGACTTGTGAAGTTAAAGGCTACACACATTTAGTGGAGGTGGGACTGGATTCAATTCTAAAGGTATAGCGTGAGCAGTGACCACAAAAGTATTAATGAATCAGTGAAGGCTCCACTCCAAGCTTTCAAAATTTCTAAAAGTATAAATACAAACAAAGGGAAAGTGAAAAAATCCCAGGCTGTAAGGAGTACCAGTTAGGTTGAAATATGAAATTAACTACTTATCTGTTAAAATGCTTAACTGGATGCCTATTGAAATTTCTTTAACTAAATATCCGTTAGTTTAAATTGAGCCAGATAGATTAAATAATTGGTCCATTGACTAAATCAGACACTAATGCACCTTGATTAAAACAAGATAATTAAAAGCAACCAAGTTAAATTCAATTGAACAATACATGTGAATAATTATTAACAAAAATTTAATTAAAATCTAAATACATTTCACTGTTGAATTTGATCACGATCATAAAACATGTTTGTTAAATATATAGAACAAGGAACACAATATAAACTACAATCAATTTACGACACACAGTTCAATTTACCATTAAGACTTAATAGAAATGGGGAAAATTGCCCCAATTGTACACAAAGCGGGGATTTGTTTCGCCATTGTGGCATAACTCAATTCCAATTATAATACAAACTAATGTTTCTGTAGATACAAATATCCATTATATAGATAAATCGAATTCAAACGTCACTAACATTTGGTTTATAATAAATGAATGACTAAATCATCAGAAGTAAACGAAAATTTTGCACAACACTGAATACATAAATCAAACATTTGTAATTGCGAAACAAAAACATAATTGGGTTGGTTTGAAGCGGCGACTAAATAAATTTAGAGACTGGTCTGTTTTATTGAAATTGAATTGCCGCTGGAAGGAGGAGGTGTCGTTTTTAGGCACGGTACAACAGAGAATCTGTAGCTAGCAAGCAACTCCGACGGTAAAATATGCACTCAAAAATATACTATTTCATAAACGTACGCTTAAATTGACAAGTTCCATGCCTGATGCGGACTAAAGACATATGCGTAGTTTCGAATCTCAGGGTTTGGAAAATGAAAGAAATTCAAGCTACACATTAAAATGGTTCTATTTTTTTAAAGAGGTGATCCGTCAATATATCAATTATTCATCGTTAAAACAAAAATCTAAATTATCTTAGCAATGTGTTGAAAAAATAATACATTGTATCCGATAAAGGAATGCGTATAAATGATTTGTTTACAACATTTAAAAGAATTCCGTTTAAACAGAGAAAAATGAATAGATGTTAACTCGTTTGGAAATGTAATAATAGTTTTACTTTTATAATAATTAAAATAAAGTATATTAAGGAACAAAAATTAAAACTAAAGAAAGAGACAATTATATTAAAAGCACATAAACAGCATACATGCTAAAAATATTCACCAGGTGTTTGCCAATGATTTCATACGGCTATCTAAAAGAAAAATAAACATTACGCTGGATAACACATAGTTTGGAAGCTTAAAAATTGAAGTACTTAGGTTTATTTGCTGCGCTGATTCCAAAAAAGGCATCGGTTTTGTCTTATCAGGTCTAGCTATGGAGATATAAAAATCTTAAGAGTCGATTCAACCATATCTGCTATTTTTAATATGAAGAGAAAATACTTGATTATGTAATAATTTATTATATATACATAATATACACTGAGCCTATTAATATTACATCCAAATAAAGGATCACGTTATCAAATCAATTTATTTTAAGTCAGCAGCACATAAGAGGATCACCTATTCAACACTTGAAAAGCTTCATTTGCAGGAGTCTTTGAGTGAGACATTCTATAATAGTTCTGTTAAGATTCCAGTAATAATCTACCATCTTCTCCGGTATCTCAACTTGATAGATTTCATATCTTAGTAAAATATTTCACCTTGCTCGTCGCTTGAATAACGAAATTTTTTTGGAAAGCGTTCTAAGTGATTTTGAATGTAATGTATCTTGATGCTTACACTACAGCCAAGCTTATCAAAATTGGAGGATATGTCCTCGACCAATTTAGCCTAGGTTTTTGACTTATGGCTTTCAAAACACTTTTTGACAACTAGAAAAACGAAGACCAGGCAGGAAACCTTTTGTCTATTAACTCCATGAAATGTGGATCCTTTATAGGGTTTCTTATCTGGAGGCGATTCAAAAATTTTGACTTTTAATTTCATCGTGCTCACTTGTGAGAATTTATGTGATCAGTAACCAAAACAGGATCCTTCTTTGTCCAAAACCTATACAAATTGCTACATCAGCACCAAGTTTAATGTGCAATTGTCGCAGGGTAACCTTTTTCTCAATCAAAGGTTGATTGATCACAATTCTCGAAGGTCATTATTCTTTAACCAGTGCTCATTTTCGGTTCAGCTGTCCTATTGATATAAAAGCCATGGATACTTGTTCTACTCACCTTGCTGATCTAAGAGAAGGTTGATCATCTTCAGGTCTACACAAATTACCCATTGATAGTCTTGATATTTAACGCCTTTAACGCCATAGAAATTGTCTTTTACTCCTTGTTCATACTGATTGAGCGAATAATTGTAAATCAGCTACATATGTCGGCATTGTGTAAAAGAACACGTTTTAAACTTCGCTTGGAGTTATTAATAAAGAGGTGTCATTCGTCTGACATGTATTCTTGTGGAATCATATTCCTTAGATGTCCTCCTACGCTAAGCCAGAATACTGGACCGCTGACGTAGGACAACGTGGGTAGTAAATATTTCCTTTGACGTGAACCAAAACAAGATATGGTGATCCGAAGGCTAGGTCGCTGCGAGAAATGTATGTAGATGCTTTGAAATCAAAGATTCACACCCCCAAAGAACAACAAAGCTGTTACAATAGAGTAATAATCAAGGAATTTTCAGATCCTAAAGATAGTCTACATTTTATTATAATTAAATTTGACCTAAAACCGAGAGTAATAATTAAAACCGTCTGGTAAATTAAACGTCGGCATAATCCGTAAAAAATTCATGTAAATAAATAAGAAATTTGTTTTATTTTAGGTACTTAATTTATAAAATTATTTGGTAATGCGAAAGTCCTTCATTTAAATTTAAATAATAATACGAGTTTATAATTAAACCGAAAACACTCGAAAAATCGTTTGTAAAATCAATATCATTAATTAAAAATGTTAAACTTTTAAGTATTATATTATTTAGGTATCAATTTGTGCTCAAAGTTTAAAAATTCTAATCTTTTTGATATCTCCTAATTAAAATATATAATAAAAAATTCTTAATTGCAGATGCTTATGTAAAGCGAAACATGCTATGGATTTTCACTTAAATCCATTGTTTCTTGGAAATTGCATTATTTAAATTAAGCCTGTTGTATTATTATCGACTTCAAATGTACTAACTAATAGTATATACTTCTAAATATCGTTAAACATATTGATCACAGTAATTACCAGTAAAATAAGTACGCCAATAAAATCAATTATAAATTTTTTTAAACCAAAATATATTTCCTTTCACGGACAGCAATTATTTCAGTTCTTATTAATTAATGTACAAATTCTTAATAAATTTTTAGAATATAATATAAATTATATAAAACCCTGGAAAAGGTTAGTTGTCGTTCAAGCAATTACGAGCTTAATATGCCATAAAGGGATAAATAATTTACTCTGATAATCGAAGATGGATGCTAATGTGTTCCAATAAAATTTCGAAACCGGGTTATTGTTGAAACTCGGTTCGTTTATATCGGTGAACAATGTAGCGCAAGCATATGTGCTGCCTTCAGGTGAACAAGCGGGTTTTTAACTGGGATCAAAAGAAAGGTGAGTAAAATCAGATCTCTGCAATTCAAATTCAAATCACCAACACTCCGAAACTTGCAATTCAAAATTAAGATAGCCAAATTTTAAAAACAACACATGTTATGAGTCTCGAGTATCAGAATGGACTGCCCGACCCTCCTGTAGCACCTATAACTTCAATAAAAAAACTTCCATGCCAATAGACGACTTTGTCAACAACCATCGTGCGGAAGACATTATGACCGCTCTTACAAGGAATAAAAGAGACACAGATATATGCATTTAACAAATATTTACAAGGTGTTAGGTGTATGTAGTTGGAAGGTTTAATAATAATGTTTCGCATTACCGACAGTTGCTATTCAACACTCTCCGAGTGATAATTATAATACTATACCATATTATTAAGTCACAATTTCTTTTAACTTCATTTATATTTTTCATTTGGACGCTTTATCTCATTTTATGTAGTATCCTGAATATTGTTTACTATTTTGGAAAAACTCTTGCATTAAAAATAAAAAATTACTCCTAAATATTTAGATAAGGTAGGAAAAATTTGGTTATGCGTGCAAAACTGTTCAGATGTAGTTCGATCAAGCAATAGCAGGGGGGGGGGGGGGGGG